>LNAC01001632.1:47954-130928 GCA_002007465.1 Ailurus styani
GGCGCGCCATGCGGGGCACGTGCGCCCCCCGGCTCTAACCTGCGCGCTGACTGGAGCAGGATCTGCGCCCAGGCCGGGGCTGCCAAGGTAAGCGAGCGCCGGGCGGGGACTCTGCCCGCCGCCCCTTCCCCCGCCCTGCGCTGGGCGGCTTCCCCGCCGCTCCCGAGGCCCCGGCAGCGCCCTCCCTCCCCAGGGCCCGGGATCCACCCTCCTCCCCACCCTCTAGCTTCTCCCGCGAGGTTCAATTGTCAGCCCGGGACGTGCCGCCGCCCGGGCCGGGCAGGCATCCCGGGGGGCGACCCCGGCTCGGGTACTGCAGGCACACCGGGCCCTCCTGCGGGGCACGGAGAGAAACAAAGAAGCCCCCAAGCGGGTTCGTGGCGCCTCCCCCGCCCCCCCGGAGCCCTCCCAGTGGCGAGGAGGTGTCAGGGGAGGGGGCGGAGAGACCTACGTAATCCCCCTTCCCAGCCCACAACCCACCCCTTGTGAGCCAAGGCTCCGGTTCTGGGCTTTGCCGCGGGTTCCCTTGTAGACAATTGTGTCCCGTGCAGAGCCGTGTCGGCCGAGCGAGCCCCCAGCCCCGCGCGAGCTGCCCGGTGCCCTCTCAGGGGGCGCGCGGCAGGTCGGGGCCGTGCTCCCCTGGGTGGTGGCAGGCGGGGAGGATGCGCGCTGCGGGCGCTTCTCCAGCGCCTCCCTGTCCCCGGCCGGCTGCACCGCTCAGCCGGGCCTGCCGCCGGAGTTTCAGCGGGAGCAGCCCGTCTCGTCGCCTACCGTATTGTGACCTGCACGCAGGCGGGGAGGGAGCCCCTGGGGAAAACGCGTCCGGTCCATTTTTAGCTGGAGGTGCGCTTCCTTCTACCCCTACATCCCCGGGCCGCGACAATGCAGCAAAATCCGAGGGTTCAAACAATGTGGCCCCTCCATCCCCAGCTCCGCCAGTGCCTTGTGATTGCTCTGCCGTTTTGACGTCTCGGCCACTTGGCGGATTTGCGGAGTGTGGGTGCGTGGTCTGTCTCTCTGTCTTGCACGCAGAGACCATAACTTCCCTGCCCAATTTGAGCGCGTGGGGGGAGCTGGCAGGGACGCAGGCTGCAGAGATGCCCGGCTTCCTGTGATTCCGGGCACAGAGCGCCCCAGTCTGCATTGAGCTGACACCAGATAGCATGTGGGGATTTTCCTAGTTGCTGAAGATATTTGACGTTGCTATAGTTTTGTGCTTACTTCTCTTGGGATCTGCAGTGGTGCATTTCTCCCCTTGTTTTTATTTTTTCTCTTTGAAAAGATAACAAGGCTGTGTTCAGCAGAAATGGAAACAGGAGGAGCAGCATAGTTAAAAGACTAAGGGAGGCATCTTCTCTCTTTTCCTGGGATTTAAACGCGATTTAGGAGGGCAGATGCCCTACCTGAAAAGGCCAGACTTTAAAGACCCAGGCAGTGTCGCGGTCCAAGGCGTCTCAAAGCAGGTGGCCAGATCTGCATTTCTCATCAGCGGACTCGCTCCGGCTGTGGCTATTACGGTAATTCGTTCTAGATCGGGGATTCATTTTGAAAATGTGTGTTTTCCACTAAGAAGGGATTAGAGTCCAAATGCTTACCGTGGTATGAATGTGTGTGCGTGCTTGGTGGAACAAAAAAGTGGCAGAATTCCCTGCTGCCCCTTCCCTCTGTTTGCCGCCTCCTCTGGAATGTGGCATTGGAAAAAAACGTAGCCCTATTTTAGTTCCTAGACCCACAGCCAAATGGAACTTTAAAGTGTTTCATTTAATAAACCATGTTCTGACTAATTCTGGAGTCTCAGTCTAGGGCAGTTTAGCAGCTTTGTGGAATGACAGTTCTTTTTGTCTCCGGTAGTTATTTCATGAAGGGAAATTGCTTAAGTTTGTTTAGATTGTGACATTATCGACTTGGTTGGGAGACCACATTCTGAGCTGGAACAGCCTATTAATGGATCAGTACAGAGAGACTGCAGCGCCTGTGATTTGTGTCTGTCCATCATTTGCTTCCCTTCGCACTTCTGGCTTTTAAAGACGGGTGTTTTAAAAGATCATTTAAGCTTTACTCTCTGTGATGCTTGCATCAGATATGATCATCAATATAGACAGTACTAAAAGGACAGATGTGATTATGGGAGGACAAGCCTCTGCCATCTCCCCTCCTTATCAGTAAAGTGAGGAAGTTGGACCAGCTGATGTCTGTGGTTCCTTCCAGTTTTAGCACTATGTGAGAATGGTAGAGGAGTAAGAAAAGTTACCTAGTTTAGCAAGGCCAATAATTATAGCCCAAATTATGCAAACAAACCGGGGGCAGATTATAGAATTTATGGTTTGTTTTTACACCTTGCAGTTTGTTTTAACCCTGGTCTCTGTATTTTCCCCTAGATGAAATTAGCCAATGACTCAAACAGGTCAATTTTTTTGTTTTTATTCCCTAGAACAAAAGATTTGGTAGGGTCTGGGGTACCTAGAAGAATATTGGGTAACAGAGTTTCTCCTTATTTGTGGGTTATTTATTAGAGCCCCATCTTTTGTAAATAATGGACAATATAGCTTATTTTCAATGATTGATTTTTTGTTTGTTTGTTTTTAATGAAAGATTCTACGGGGCTGTTTCATCGGCAATTGGCAATAGCTTCTGACTTACTTTCCCTGACAGAATTTGATATTGTTCACAAAACTTCCTAGCACTGATGCTCATTATAGAAATGAGGCGACAATTACGCTAAACAGGCAAGCAAAGCATTTTCATGTGCTCGTAGTAATTTTTACAGTTTAGGAGTGGTTGAGGTATTTGGTCATTGGTTTATGCTTATCTACTGAATTTTGCACTGTAGTGTGCTCATTTGTTTTCAGGTTACAAGGAAAATAACACCCGGGACTAAGGATGCCTGCCAGGCACAATGAAGCACTCCCTCTCTTGTTTCCATAGCCTTCTCCTTCATACCCCTAAGGCAGCTCTTACCATAATGCAGTTACATGAGGCGTGAAAGGGCCACGGCCCCCTTGTCTTGAATGTGCTGCAAGCTCTCTGAGGATGAGGACGTTGTTCCATTCATCTTTCATCTGTCTGGCACTGCACTTCACCCGGGACAGGGGCATGTTCTCAGGAATGTTGACTGAGTGCATTTCAGGTCATAACAATGCCCTCTGCTCCTTTAGGCAGGAGGTCGGTGGGGATTCTTCCCTCCGAGAGTCAGATGGGCAGACCAGAGGAGTTATGTAAGCCTCTGAGGGAACAGGTGAACCAGGACTCAGATCCGTGCCTTCCCTCACTCTGTCCCTGAGAAAGGTTCCCCCCACTCTCAGGGAGAAAGCATGGAGACTGCAAGGCTGCCCACTTGGTTTCTTTCTTACTTGAAAAACCTGGATTATCTTTTGACAAAATTGATCTGATAGCTGCTCGGTTCTGTCTTGCTGTGGCCTTCAAAGGGAACTTATTCAGCCCCGGAACTCCAGCTCGCAATTAGACAGTGACGGTGAGCCCCCCTTTGCCCCTTCCTCTCCAAGGCTGGTTCCACCACCCACAGCTTGCTAGGATGATGGACTTGTCTAGGGAATGCCCCTGGCTGACAGTTTTGTCTCTGAACCACTGTGAGCTGTGCCTCTGAAATGAGCCAGCAGCTAGACGAGAGACAACATCATTGCTGGGCCAGCCCACCCTGAGTCTCCTCGCAGGCAGATTTCTAGGTCAACAGGTGTGACTTACAGATAGAGCCCTTGCTTCCATCCCATCACCTCCTTACTCTTTCATCCTGAAAAGCAGGACAGGTTACTATTAGGACACCAGGAAGTTCAAATCCACGTGCCCTACTGTAAGGCAGCCCTAAGCATGTTTGACATTCATGGACTTTTAGAGAAAATAGTGTGGAATGTTCCATACGGCTTTTTTGAAGTCACTTTTCCTCTCTGAGGTTTGGTTTCCTCTTCTTTAAAAGTAGTGAGTTGAACCAGGTAATCCCAAAGGTCATTTCTAATGCCATGATTCTGGGATGGTTTTTGTTGGTTTATTCAACTGAATTAGAGGGAGACAAAAATTAGTATTAATTATAATTATATTAATATTTATATTTATTTATAAATTTAACTTTGCAATATATCTACTAGAAATGCTTAAGGCTATGTGTGTTAGCCTCTGGGTTATCTAATAATCCTTTTGGGCACTCTGTTAACCGTATTGTCTGTAAGTAGCTATGACAGTTCTTTCTTATTTGTAAAATTAGATTTACCGTATTAAAGGAAAAGATCTGTGGCACTTCTGTTCCCAGTGAGGAGAAAAGTAGATGATCCCCAACTTCTGTATAAAATGTTTGGAAGTTTATGGTTTGATAGTCAAGGTTCCAGGACCTCCAGTAAAATGTTTTTATTCTCACCATGGAGTATGTTTCACAGTTGAGTAACCCTGGAGGTCAGAAGTGTTCCTGGGATTCATCTAACAATGTTCCCATTGCCTTCTGGTCCCTCACTTTGCTCTTATTTATTTACTTATTTCCTTACTGTTTTGTGTTTCTGCCCCTTCTTGAGCTCGGCTGACCTCCTAACACATAGGGGCCTGGTAGCTCCGCCCACCCTCCCTTACCCTGCCTGGCTGGATGCAGGAGTCAGTGCCTCATAACCTTCCTCCTGTCTCAGCCGTTTCTACTTTCTTCATAATCATTACTTCTCAAGTTAAGATACAATGAGGCTTAGAGGCCCGCCAGTTCATCTGATGATTTTGTTGGACATCAACATGGACTTTCTGATCACTGGGCATTTGTCCTAAAGCCTCCTTAAACACTTGAGGAAACAAAGCAGTATATCAGTGATTTATATGTCCCATACCATAATATTTGGATGTGTGGGTATTTATTGGTAAGTGATTGTCATGTTCTGTGACATGGGCATGGTAGGGAAAATGATAAGTAGTCTGCGCCGTATGACAATAGCGTCACTGCCTATGGGCAAAGTATCACAAAGACCACTATGCCCCCAGGTCACTAGAGAATAACATCTGGATTCCCATAGCAACAAGTGATGTGCCCTGTTCACATTATTCATTGAGAATCCATGCTCTTCCTGATTTGTTGGCCAAAAACTTGATGTACACAGAGGACTGATGAATAAGGATATGGTGTACAGACAGGCTTTTCTGGTGTTATCCAGCATCTATTGCCTTGCAGTATTTTGGGGAGAATTCAGTGCATGGAACTTAAGCTGGTGTTGGGGGCGGGGCTGGAAAAGGACGCCATCTGTGCCCATAATGACGAAAGCCGTCATGGAGACTTCACTCGGGGTCCCTTTTATATATTTAGTGGAGCAGATTTTCCCTTTCACACTTTCTAGATCTATTTGTATTGAACAGATGTCAGAGAAATATCATGTGTGCGGAAGGGAAAAAAAGAGGACCAGAATTCACATCCATGGCCAGCGATTGTGATTCAATCACTTTGTCCTTAAACTGACACTCATTTAACTTGCACACGTGTTTCCTGCTTTTGCTTTCGGGGTTTAAGTTACGGCAGTTTGAGAAACAGAAGTCTCAGTCCTGAGATTTCCAGAGATTCAGGTTGAGGGGAGACTAGGGTTGAGCACATTAGACCTTGCTTACTTGCTGTCAGTAGAGGAGCTGATGGAACCCGGCAGCCATCCACCACAGCCCCCCCTGCAACACACTTGACCAGCTGGAAAACCACAGAACATGATCGATTTTTACCTTTAAAAGGACTTCTCTTTCTTTACTGTTATTCTTAGTTCCTTTTATCATCAAAGTTTAAGACTAGTCGATTAACAAAATTATCCCCTCTATTTTGTGTATAAGTTATTTTGGTGGAAATGAGCCTTCTGAAGTTGAGAAAGAAGTAGTTTTGAGTGTCACCCCTGATCCTGACAAGGCGAAGGTCCTGCATAGAAAGGGGCTGAAGGGAACAAACAGTTGGCACAGAAACGTGCTGTGATATGTGACATTTCCAGATCCCTCTCCAGACTCCATACCCCTCGAGGCTGGTCAGTGTTCCGTTCCCTCTTACAGAACGCACCTGGACAAAGTTGTCCATGCTGGCTTTCTTTACTCTCCTTGTGTGAGCCTGTGAAAACATATTTTATCGTGTGATGTTTGATTGATGCTAACAAGATATTTAACATATCTGCGAATTATGAAGAAAATAAAGCAAATACTGGCCGGCCGTGTAGCCTGAGACCGGAATACAGTAAGTTCATTGGAAGCGCCTTGTGTGTTCCTGCTTCATCTCACCGCCCACCTCTCAGAGCACCCATTCAAGCTCCGGTCCCCACCCTCCCCTCCCGTTGTCCCCAAGATGGTCACTGGTGGTCTCTGCTCATCCAGTACCCGGTCGGCTCTGATCACGCACTGGGGTCTGCTTGCTCTGTCTTGAGCCCTTTGCTTCCAGGATACCAGGTTCTCCTGGCTTCCTGCTGTGTCCCTGGATCTCTCTGTTAGGCTCTCTTGATGGCCCCTGACTTTTTATCTCTACATGATGGAATCCTCTAGGGCTTGGCTCTCACATCTCTTCTTACCTGTGTTCCTGCCTTTGATCTCAATACAGCTTTCACGCCGATGATCTTAAGTCTATCTCAGTGGTCCCGACTCACTCCTAGAATGCCACCACCAGCATCTCCCTGAATGCCATGCAATCTGAAATTTATCTGTGCAAAACACAACCCCCAATTTTCACTCCTCATAGCTGCTTTCCCTTTGGAGTTCTCCATCTGTGTAAAGGGACACCTCTGTTCTTCCTGTTGCTTAGGCTGAATGCCTTTGATCCCCTGACTTCTGTCTCTCATCTAATCTAGCTTTCTGCAAATGGCTGTCCCTTCTTCTCACCCCCTCTGGGCAACATGACCAGCCTTATCTTAGCCACCATGATCTCTCAGCTTCTGCACTGATGCCCATCTAGTCTCCTGCATTCCTTGCCCATCTGCAATCTGTTCTCTGTACGGCAGCCCAAATGATCATTTATTCGTTCACCAAATATTGACTCAATGTCTGCTATGTGTCAGGCATTATTTTAGGTATTGGCATGCAGCATAAATCCAACACAGAACAGTCAGAAATCTCTGTTATTTCTTTGCCCACAATCTTCCAATGGTTCCATCCCTCTCAAAATGAAATCCGAACTTCCTGTTTGGCCAACAGGCTCTGCATAACTGGGCCTCCCACTCCTGCTGCACCAGGCCCATGTCCCCAACCTCCTATTCTTCCTCAGCCATGCCTCTCACACTTGTCTCACACGCTGTTCCCTTGACCCGGAAGGGATGTGTGTGCAGGGGGAGTGGGGTTTCTTCCAGGTATGTGCAAGTTTGTCCCTTGGTTAATGGCATGTCACTCCTTCAGAAAGGCTTTCCCTGACCACCCATGTATGCACTGCCTTCTCTTCCCTCTCCCTGCTTTCTTTTGCTTCACATCACTTGGCACCACTTGATTTGTGATATATTTCTTTCCTTATGTGTCCATTTTCGGTCTCCCATTCTTGTAAATAACTTCTGAATTCCTTAGAGGAGGGGCTTGTTTATTTGCCCAGTGCCTGGAACAGTGCCTAGAACATAGTAGCCACACTCTTTTATTTTTTAAGTTAAATATAATTTAATTTGATTTCAGTCAATTAACATGTGGTGTATTATTAGTTTCAGAGGCAGAGTTCAGTGATTTTTCAGCTGTATATAACACCCAGTGCTTGTTACCTCATGTGGCCTTCTTAATGCCCGTCACCCAGTTACCCATCCCCCCACCCACTTCCCCTCCAGCAACCCTCAGTTTGTTTCCTAGAGTTAAGAGTCTCTTACGCTTTGTCTCCCTCTCTGATTTCATCTGATTTTATTTTTCTCTCCCTTCGCCTGTTTTCTTTCTTAAATTCCGCATGTGAGCAAAATCATATGATAATTGTCTTTCTCTGACTGACTGATTTCACTTAGCATACATAATACCTTCTAGCTCCATCCACATCGTTGCAAATGGTAAGATTTCATTTTGTAATGGCTGAGTAATATTCCATTGTATATATGAACCACATCTTTATCCATTCATCTGTCGATGGACATCTGGGCTCTTTCCATAGTTTGGCTATTATGGACATTGCTGCTATAAACATTGGGATGCAGGTGCTCCTTTGGATCACTACATTTGTATCTTTGGGGTAAATATTCAGTAGTGCATTTGCTGGGCTGTAGGGTAGCTCTATTTTCAACTTTTTGAGGAACCTCCATACTGTTTTCTGGAGTGGCTGCACCAGCTTGCATTCCACCAGCAACGTAAGAGGGCTCCCCTTTCTTCTTATCCTCTCCAACATCTGTTGTTTCCTGATCTGTTAATTTTAGCCATTCTGACTGGTGTGAGGTGGGGTGTCGTTGTGGTTTTGATTATATTTCCAAGTGATGTTGGGCATTTTTTCATTTTCTGTTGAGTGGCCACACTCTTCACAGAATAAAATCTTTTCAGAATCTGTGGGGTTAGAGTTTGGATGGTATTTTCAGGTCTCTGGATCCTCCAATAAATGATTTCCATAAAGGATTTCCCCCACTCCACAAGGTGGGGGTTGAGCTCTTCATTACTGCCTGGGCATTTTGTTGGTACTGAATCTCTGTGTTACTTATCCTGGCTGGCATTCTCCCACGGTTGAAACTTGTCTTTGCTTTCTCCTCATCACTGGGCAAGTAGCCATTGGTCACTCCATTATTGTCAAATTTGAATAAGTTATTTGCTGTTGTTAGGAGTAGATAAAACTCTCTGCCCTCTAGCCTCTGCCTCCACTGGTCCACACTGATTTTTGTCATCTCAAAAGTGAGCATGTCGTTCCTGTGTTCAAAACCATTAGGAGTCACCAAAGTGTACCCAAGAAAGAGCCTACTCCCCAGGCTGGCCTTGCAGGTCTGTGGGTTGAGGCAGCCATATCCCAGGATGTTCCGTTGACCTCTGCTGCAGCCCAGTGGACCTTCTTTCCATTTCTCCAAACATGCTCTGCATTTTCCTGGAATTATGTACTTTCTTCCTTACACTGTGTTCTGCTCTTAGTTTCCCTAGCCCACTATAAATTTACCCATTAAGATCTAGCTTAGCTCTTACGTCCTCAGTTTCCCAGTTGATAGGATTCTTCCTGCACTGACTTCCTATGTGATGGGGATCACCATATGTTCGCTATTAATTCTCCTGCCTTTCAGCCTCCTTACTAAATGATGGGCTCCCCAAAGTTATGGACCATTTCACGTTTACCTTAGTATCCTGAAAATACTTGTCCTGGTATCTGCCATTGCAGATATGTCTCTGAATGTTAAATGAGTGAGTGCCCCGAGGAACAGCCTGACTTGAGAAGGCCTGTATTTTAGTGCCTCTAGAATGGCCTTCTGCACAATGTATGCATCCATGAAATGCATATCATAAAGGTAAGTGGAAATTTGGAAGCGGTGAATTCCACAAGGACAGGAATTTCTATCCCGCTTTTCTCATCAATTTACCCAAGTAACAAGAATAGTACCCAGGAACAGAGCTCACTATTTAAAGGCTGAATGCAGTTTATGGCTGGACCATATCTTAAATTTTTAATACCCTTATATATAAAAGAGCAAGCCCGAGGACTGGAGAGACTTTCCCAAGATCACGCAGTAAGACATAGAACCTGTCTTCCCCCTGCTGTCCAGCCCAGCCATGAACAGAAGAATGCCTGATAACTTTTCCCAAAGGGATTTTTTTTTAAAGATTTTGTTTATTTATTTGACAAAGAGAGACACAGTGAGAGAGGGAACACAAGCAGGGGGAGTGGGAAAGGGAGAAGGCGGCTTCCCGCCTAGCAGGGAGACTGATGCAGGGCTCAATCCCAGGACCCTGGGACTATGACCTGAGCTAAAGGCAGATGTTTAATGACTGAGCACCCAGGCACCCCCCAAAGGGAGCTTCACAATGTTACTTTCTTACCAAAGTCTGAGTGACTTCCTTTTTCAGAAGAAACCTGACTTTTTAGATCTTCTGAAAGAAGCAGTGGAGAAGAAATTGCAGAATTTCAAAGGATGCAGAGCCCAGGCAATGGGAAACAACATGTATATGTTACCATTCTGCTTGTGTGGTGCATTCATTTTTGGAGATGCCTGAGCAGATCTGGCCCCTTGGCTCTGTTGGGCCATGCCTGGGGACTTTGCTTAAACCTGGTGTCTACTTGAAAGAATGAGGTGGTCAGTGTTTCTTAGATCCTCTCTGATGGCATAAACAATTCACAATGAAGTCATCTGGTTCAATTTCACCAGGGAATTTTATTGACAATGCTGTTCTCTATCTTCATGACAACTTTGAGTAGCAAGCTAGCACAATTTTTGATGAACTATCTCTCACAAGAACTTTGCAAACATTCTCCATCCTTTTGTTGCAAGCAAGTAAAAGGCATCTGTCTTGGAAACATCCATTCAGCTCCTGGCGTGATATCCTTGGGAAAATGGTTGAAAGTCACTGCTATTTTCAGTTTTTTTTCCCAGGAGAGAGGAAAAATATCACTATATATATGTATACTGAAGAGGCTTTGAGCTTCTAATGAAAAATTTGACCTAGGGACTATTGGATCACAAGCCAAAATAAAAATGCATCGTGTGTATGTATACCACACATATCTATGTACAGATAATATAGAAATATATATAAAACATATAAGTACATGTATATAAACTTTTAAGTTCTGGTTAATTATTTTCAAGTAATTTTTAATTGTTTTATT
Source organism: Ailurus styani (assembly GCA_002007465.1). NCBI lineage: Eukaryota > Metazoa > Chordata > Mammalia > Carnivora > Ailuridae > Ailurus > Ailurus styani. The sequence goes on from LNAC01001632.1 coordinate 58,636, forward strand.
CACCTAGAAGACATTTCTTGAGTTTCTATTTTATGACAAGTATTTGTGTTTGTTTGTGTGAGGGATTTTATTTTATTTTATTTTATTTTTTTAAAGATTTTATTTATTTATTTGACACAGAGAGAGAGATTACAAGTAGGCAGAGAGGCAGGCAGAGAGACAGGGAGAGGAGGAAGCAGGCTCCCTGCTGAGCAGAGAGCCCGATGCGGGCCTCGATCCCAGGACGCTGAGATCATGACCTGAGCCGAAGGCAGAGGCTTTAACCCACTGAGCCACCCAGGCGCCCTGTGTGAGGGATTTTAACATCTAGACAAAAATCTACTTGAAGTTTAAGGCAAAAAGGTGCAAAAAATACAGCAGAATAAAATCCCTGCAGTGGAGAAACATTTAGTTTGAGAAAGCAAATTGAAGAAGTTGTGTCTTTTAAGAGTGATTTTTTTAAAGATTTTTAATTTTTAATCTTTACACCCACCGTGGAGCTTGAACTCACAACCCTGAGATTAAGAGTCATTCATTCCACTGACTGAAACAGGCCCCCCCCAGGGGTGATTGTTTTATTTCCACATGGCTAATGGAGCATCTGTTGTACACCAGACGCTGGGCTGGGGGCTAGGTCATCCTGGGTGGATATGTATGTAGCCAGAGTCCTTGTCTTCACAGAGCTGAGAGTGAGGCCCTCAAGTTTACGATCCTGCTTCTGAGAATATCCTCACAGTTTGGTCATTAAACAGAACCTCACCCTTGTCAGGGATTTAGAAATCATTGTGCTGTTTTTCAGTTAAACTTAATTTTACCACATCGAATGCTCCTGTCATTGATCTGGACCTTGGGGTCCGTTACTTGAGAGCCCATTGCTGTAGGATCATGTTTCCTCATGACTCAAAACTTTGCCACAAATGGTACTTTTCCCCAGTGATCCAGGGAATCTTCTGCAGCAGGAGGTACTTTTTTACCTAAATATTTTATATAGACTTCAGTGAACACCTGTGTCGAGGGATATTCTGTAGCTCAGATGGGCTATCTGTTAAGGACCCATAGGTTTCCAGGACCAGGTGAAGTGAACGGCCGGGTTTGGTGCACATTTTTAGCAAGTGGACAAGGCCTGGTGTGGAGACTACACTGGACACTGGGCCTCAGCGGGACACTGGGAAGGGAGGCAAGAGGATGGAAGGCCAGATTCTCTTCTCCAGAGTCTGCATCCTGCTTTGGGTTAAATGTCATTTATGATGCTAACCTGGGGTATTTTTTAGTTTCTAGAGAAAGTATTGAATGAACCATTTCAGCTATATAGAGAAAGTTGGGGGTTAGGGCAAGAGAAATAAAACAAATCTAAACCCAAGCTGCGAGAGTAATGGGGGAGGGTAGGAACCGGGTGTCAGAAGTGTCACACTAACAGAGAAGGAAAGGAAGGTCATTCTGGGGTCCTGACCCCTCCCTTTTTCAAGTATTCACTGGTCTCAATAATGTAATCGATGCACTATTTTTATAAAAACATTAAACTTTGTGGTAGGAATTTTTTCTTGATTGTAAGAACTCTTGCCTTTGAAATTTAGTTTCAGAGGCAGAGTGAATGGTTTTGTTTTTACATTTAGTGCATCTTGGTATGAATTTGCAGATGGCTTTTGAGGGATCCAGATATTTTATTTTTCAAATCTATTTTTTCCAAGTGCCATTAACAGGTGGAACTCATGACTTCCGGTATTTTCAGGCAGTGAGCTCAGTGAGGTTTGAAAATTAGCTAAGCCATTTATAGATTTATAGAATGCTGGCTGAGGAAGGCACCTAAGCCATGTCCCACTTAACCCTCTCAGGGTCACCACAGTGAGACAGCCATCTCCCAGGGTCACAGCCCCTGCATCTGTGAGACCTAGGATGAGAAACTGTCTCTGGGCTCCTGGCTTGACAATTTGCAGCACCATTTGCTAGCTCCTTTTAGGGGTGGGCAGGAAGCTTGTATATCCTTGGAGTCCAGGCAAATAAAGGGTTTCAGGGTTAGGGGAGAGGGGTAGGTGCAGGCAGGGGACTGTGGGCCAGGGCCTGTGCTGGTGGCTACTTAGTTTCAAGCCAATTGCTGACCTGTGTGAACATGTTGCTAGTTCTGATTTCTCTAAGAAAACCAAAAGATTGAATATTTAAGAGAATTTTAGTTTTTTAAGATTTTTTTTTTCACTCATTCAATTTAATGATGTGGCAATACTCAGTGGGCCAGACCAGGCATAACTGTAATCCTCCAATTTGCAGCTTTTGCTCTAGAAAACCTGTGCTTTGCGGATTTCTAGGATGGAAAGAAAGGGCCATGAACATAACTGAAATCTGAAATGTGACAGAGAGTCTTGCTCTGAGTCCAGAATGGGAACTAGCGGGCAGAGGATTTTGATTCAGTAGTAATAAGTATTTTCTGTTACTCAGAATTACTTGAGAGCAGTGAGGCATCCGTGTGCCAGTGTCCCACGGAGCCGGGGCACTGGGCCCTTTGTCGGGATACTGGGTAGAGGCCTGGGGTCCTGCACCTTCCGTTACCCACTCCATGATGAGCTGTAAGGCTGCCGTGTAACCTGGTTTGGCCGTAATCCTGTGAGCTTCCCACCGCCTCAGCGCACCATGGGAGAAAGGCCAAAGCTTTCAGGGTGAATCCATATACACTTGACCCTTGAACGGCGTGGGGGTGAGAGGTTGAAAATGCAAGTATAACTTTTGACTCTTCAAAAAAACTTAGGCACTAACAGCCTACTATTGACTAGAGGCCTTACCGAGAACACAGTCACTTAACACATATTTTGTATATTATACGTATTACATATTGTATTCTCACAATAAAGTAAGTTAGCGAAAAGACAATGTTATTAAGAAAATCATAAGAGAAAATACATTGACAGCACTGTACTGTATCTGTTGAAAAAAATACCCCCGTGTAAGTGGACCCACACAGTTACAAGCTGGGTTGTTCAGGGCCACAGTATAGTTTGTTCTTTCTTTTTTTGAGTAAAACTCCTTCAGCTTGATTCCTTCTTCCACTGAGGGATTACTTCTTATCTTCCTCTCTAATTGCTGTTTTCTCTTGTCTATAAAGCACTGTGCAAGGCTTCTTCACCACTAGGAAAATTCCTCTTTTCTTGATTTTTGCTATACCACCTTAAAGATTTTATTTTTAGGCGCCTGGGTGGCTCAGTGGGTTAAAGCCTCTGCCTTCAGCTCAGGTCATGATCTCAGGGTCCTGGGATCGAGGCCCGCATCAGGCTCCCTGCTCAGCGGAGCCTGCCTCCTCCTCTCTCTCTCTGCCTGCCTCTTTGCCTACTAGTGATCTCTCTCTCTGTCAAATAAATAAATAAAATATTAAAAAAAAAAGATTTTATTTTTAAAATACAACATGTATATATTATGTGAGGGCCTGTGTACTGGGGCCAGCCTGCCTCCTGTTTTTGTAGTTTTCTTGGAACATGGTCACATCTGTAATTTGCATGTGATCTAGGGCTGCTTTCCAGCTGTGATGGTAGCAGGCAGTTAAGGCAGACACCCTGAGGCCAGCAAACCTAAAATATTTACTGACTGGCCCTTTAAGAAAAGGTTGCCTGACTCTTGATTCTATCAGATAGATAACTTGAGAACAAAACCGTGTATAAAGAATAAAATAACAACCACCTGTAATGCAATGGCTGGGTGTAAGTGTAAGGACATTGTTATCTTAATGAGTTTCCTCTGGGCATCTGTACGATACCGAAATTCATGTATCATACCGACACACTCATGTGCATTTAATAGTGTCTTGAATGCATTCTCTTGTCATATGGTTTTTGATGTTTATATGTGTTATTTTAATTGACTGTATAATAATCTATATACTGTTCCGTGCCTATGTATCTATTTATTATGCATCCATTTTTATTGTGGCACTTTGCTGTATGCTTTTTATTTTTAAAATTTAAAATTATAATTTTAATTTTTTATTTAATCCTTCTTTAAAATTAATTTAAAAATAAAGTCCTTTAAAATTAAAATTAAAATTTACATTTTAAAATTTTATTTAATCCTTCTAAACTTATATAGGAAATATTACTAACTCCATTTTACAGATGGGAACACTGAGATGTAAAGTGTTTCTGAGACTTGACCAGCTCACACAGTCTCTCTGACACCCAACCAGGCACTGAAGTTAAATTTACCTTTTTTGTTTATTTGTATAGTGAGGGAGGGTATATCTCAGAAATTCAGCTTTGATGAGTATCAATGTATACAAATCATTGACTATATTTCTCATCATTTCCTTAGAAATGACTCCCCAAAGCAGAATGGATCAATCCTAAAAGTACGTTGTGGTTTCCTAATAGGCTGAAGAGTTGCTTTTGGAAAAGTTTTAACAACGTATCATACACTACTAATGCTCTGTGAGGGTGCTTGGTACTGAGCGCTATGATTTAGCTATTCTGTTTTGCCCTTTCATCAAGAAGGAGGGATACTGGAGGCTGACTCTTTGCAGGGAATTGTGGCCAAGTGACTCCTTTGACAGTGACTTCTGGGAAAGATGTTTTCTGGATAAAAAAGGACAGGCTCAGCTGCCACAAATCTTTGCCTTTCCACTTCTTCCAGGTTCTTGTGACCAAGGATGGGAAACTTTAGGCTAAGACTGGCAGGAAAACAGAAAGATGGCTTGGGGGCCTGAGTCCCTGGGGGCACTGTTTGGGAACAATACCCCTATATTGTAAAGCATCTGTTGCTAGGGTTTTGATACGCAGGCAGAGACAAGCCCATCCAGGGCTGTTTCTCCCACTTGCCACTGAAAAGACAAAAGGATGTGAAGCTTTGATTCTGCAAATTCTCTGTACCTGTATTTTGCCAACACCCTCTCCCTAGGTGAGGTCTTGGTCTATTTCCAATTTGTATGAAGTCTTTATAAATTATAGATATTAACTCTATCATATATGATGTAGTTACAATGTGTCTTTTGATTTTATTTACGATGATCTATTGGTTAAGGTGGTGATCTTCAGAGGTCCCCATCAAAAGGCACAGTTTGTCTTCACAGTTAGTAATAGGGACAAATTCCTATTTCCCTATAACCTTGCACTTAATTCTTTTATCATCCAATAAATCTTTCCCTGGATCCACTGTTACATTGGGGAGTGCAAATTGGTGACTTTACCATGATATAATTCCTTCCGCATTTATTAGTTGTCAATTCTTCTGTGAAAAAGAGCTTTCTCTTCTCTTCTTTGGGGAAGAGAGGAATCACGGGGTTCTCATAAGTTTTTATTTACTCTGTGTGATACAATCAATTGTAGTCATTTTTTTAATGCTCAAATTAACCCAGTTTTGGCCAGTGGGAGCCTTTTATGCTATTTCTAGCACAGGAAATTAAATGCTTCTATTTCTCTGTAATTTCTGCCCTTCTTTCCTCCCTCCACCTTTCTTCCCTTTTCCTCCTTCCATCGGTTCCTCCCTCCTCCCTCCCTTCTTTTTCTCTCATTGGAGTGGGAGGTGTTCATAACATTGGCCAAAACCAGAGATGTATTAAGTAAAAATGGTAAGAGGAAGTCTTCTTATCTTATTCTTGTCCTTAATTAAATCGGTTTTAGTTTTTCACTATTAAATGATATAGGCTGTTTATTTCAGTTAAAAAAAGAAGTTAGCGTTCCTCTATTCCTAATTTAGAATGTGTTTTAATCATGCTATAAACACAGAATTTGGGGGAATTTACAAAGGGCAACCCGTGCATTTTCTCCTTTGACCTAATGAAATGATCCATTCCATTACTATATTTCCTAATAGTTAATTATTTATATTGTCTTCAAATTCACCCAACCTGAACATTGTTTGTTATTTTTTTTATTCTATGTTGATTCAGTATGCTTAGTTTTATATATATACGTATAATATCTTTACTTAAAGCTAAATAAAACTATATATAAACATATATATAACTCTGTATAAATGAAGGGATGAGATTAGTCTACATTTTTATTATGCTATATATTTGAAATTTGCAAAAATTAGGAAACTGTTGTTTTAGTCCTCCTGAAAATGAATGTGATGTTAGAATTATTATTCCCTGAAATTCAGACAGGATTTACTTGGAAAATCTCCTTGAGCTTTATGCCTTTTTCAGGCAATATGGTAAATTAACTCATTAATCTCATGGTTATTGGTCTTTTTAGAGTACTTCTACTTGAGACAAATAAATTCTTTTCCTAGAAAGTTATCTATTTGCCTAAATTGAAATTACTGACGGTTTTTTTGTAAATTTTAATTACATCCTAACCTGTGGTCTTACTTTTTTTTAAATTTCATATTTTCCCTCCCCTGATTCCCTCTTTTCTTGTCTCCCTCTGCTCCTCCCTTCCTTTTGAAAATAAGATAGGTTAGAAATTTTTTTATTTTGTTTTACTTTTTAACCCAAGAACTAGAGCTGGTATTTATCACTTTCTTATATCTAATGTTGCTACTGATGTGTCTCTTTTCTTCTGTTGCATACATTTTGTTTTATTAATTAATCACTAGCTTTCTTTAATCACAAGAGTAATATAGAAACATAGCAACCCCCCCAAAATTCAAAAAATATAAAATGGAAGCTAGAAATTGTCTCTTTCTGCTCACCTGTGTTATACTCCCCAAAGACAGATGGGTCTATTTTTAATAATACCTTCTTTGTGAGTCTCTTGCTTTTCTCTTTATGCTATCTTGAGTAAAAAGCTAATTTATTTATTTCCATCTTGTGATGTTGGTAATTCTACACCAGTCATCCTTTCCTGCTGAGCCCAGATTGGGATTCAGGATTTTCTCAACACCAAGCCATACGTTGTCACATGTAGGAGAGAACGTGCTGCTGTGTTGGCCTTCGGAAAATGCAGTTGGCTACTAGACCTCTCTAACAGATTCACATTTACCCAGATTGTGGTCTTTTATAGCACAGGTTTCCCTTTAGTAAATTTTAAGACTAAATTTATTCTTAAACATGAATGTAATGAATTTCTCATTCATAGATTTGGGTGAAAAAATATATATTTTATTAAGTTTTTGTGGGATTATTTTTTGATGCTTTCACTATATGGAGGATTTTTTTCCTCTTTTATAAGTAGTGTTTGACTGTGGTTATCATGTTTGTGTAATATCTGTTTCCCCAAGACTCTTGATATATTATTTTATGATCCCCTGTCTTTGGGAATCGTGGAAAAGTCTGAGGAGAGCCTAAATTTAAATTCTTTGTAGAAAATCTATGTGGAATTAGAGCATTTTACCAAGATACCTGGGTACATAGGTTTTGTGGCTGTTTTTGTTTTTATTGGACCTTACTAGGAACATGAAAAACTCTTTTTTCTTTGCATACACAGCACAGGAAAATCATCACCTGTTATATTTGTGTCTAGTGGCTCTGCTCCTTTGTCATTGTATTTATCTCAGGAGTTTTGTTAGGCTATTTATCTACCAGTATCTCTCCTCTCTTTTCTACTTACTCATAAACTGACTTAATTTTGGAATGGTCCCATTTTAAAAGCTCTATTTCCCAATCTTCCTTGCATGTAGAGGTAGTCATATGACATATGTGAGCCCAGTGAGATGTATGTCTGAATCACTGGGTGGGGCTTCTGGGAAAGCTTTTTAAGAGGGGCTCACTCATCTGGCATGCCACATTTGCCCTTACTCTTCCTCTGTGTTTAATCGGGAATGTGGTCATGGTGGCTGGAGTGCTAGCAGCCATCTTGTGAGCTGGAGAAGAAAGCCACACACTAAAGTTGGTGGACGAAGGCCTAAAAATAAATTCAGGTCCCTGGTAGGGTAGCTGCCCTGGAGCCCAGAAATGTCATCTCTGGATTTCTTGTCACAGGAGAGAAAGCAAACTTGTCTCTTGGCTAAGCCACCACTAATGACCTGTTTTGTTCCGATTGGTGTCTTTGAACCAAATCTCTCTCTGATAATCAAATGCCTATTTCATAAAGGTGAACTGTCTACAGCTATCATCTTCTCACACATTGCTTTGTCCTTTGACCCTTTTCTTTTGTATTCTTAGAGAACTTTTTATTGCTTTTCTACATCTCTAATTTGAATTCCACTCCAAAGCAGACTTTATTTCTATCATTGCCTTTTAATTCTTTTTGATCTAGTCCTCAATTTGACCCATATCTTCTTTTATTTCAGCTTACATTTCATCCAGTTTCTTTTCTGAGCTCTGAATTTAATCTTCTGAAACAGTTTCTTCTTTTTTACCTCACCTGTCATATGGGTTCGCAAGGGCTTTTGTGCATTTATGACATTTATTTGGAATCCAAAATAGATTCAGTTTACACTTTTCTACTCTTTGCGGTGCCACCTCTCAAAGTACGCTTTCCCCCACAACTCAAAACCGCAGTGAGATACTACCTCACACCAATCTGAATGGTTAAAATTAACAAGTCAGAAAACGACAGGTGTTGGTGAGGAGGCAGAGGAAGGCAACCCTCTTACACTGCTGGTGGGAACGCAAGCTAGTGCAGACACTCTGGAAAACAGTATGGAGGTTCCTCAAAAAGTTGAAAATAGAGCTACCCAACAACCCAGCAATTGCACTACTGGGTATTTGCCCCAAAGATACAAATGTAGTAATCCGAAGGGGTATGTGAACCCAAATGTTTATAGCAGCAATGTCCATAATAACCAAACTACGGAAAGAACCTGGATGTCCATCAACAGACGAATGGACAAAGAAGATGTGGTGTATATATACAATGGAATACTATGCAGCCATCAAAAGAAATGAAATCTTGCCATTTGCAATGACGAGGATGGAACTAGAGGGTATTATGCTAAGTGAAATAAGTCAATCAGAGAAAGACAATTATCATATGATCTCTCTGATATGAGGAATTTGAGAGGCAGGGTGGGGGGTTGTGGGGGGTAGGGAGGAAAAAAATGAAACAAGATGGCATCGGGAAGGAGACAAACTGTAAGAGACTCTTAATCTCATGAAACAAACTGAGGATTGCTGGGGGTTGGGGGGTAGGGATAGGGTGGATGGGTTATGGACATTGGGGAGGGTATGTGCTATGGTGAGTGCTATGAAATGTGTAAGCCTGATGATTCACAGACCTGTACCCCTGGGGCAAATAATACATTATATGTTAATTAAAAATATGCTTTTCCCTGAATCCCCACTTGTCTGTGTATTACACATTTTTCCTTTTCAGTTTATTCACCTTTGGACAGTACAACCATCTAGGCTGATGTTTTCCGGGGGTGCATATTCTCCTGTCTGTTCTCCTGGGTTCTGCGTTTGTTCTGCCAGAATCAGAGGGTTCCAGGATTAACTGGAGGCAAGGTGAAACACCTGGATGCAGTCAGATTTTAATGCCTCCTTGGCATTTATCTACCGGGGTTTATCTAGCTTCCCGATTGTTGTATGTGGCTCTGTAATCACCGAATGGAAATTGGCCCTTGGATCACAGTAAAAGAGGATGAACTTGTAAGAGTCTTCCTCTCCATTTCCAAGGGAGGCTGATTCCAGTCCATCCCTGCTTGATGCCCCATCCTCAGCTGGGTTGAAATATAGGGAGGCACTCTCCTCTCTGTAGAGGCAGATAACTGGAGAAGCTATTCCTCCAGAGTACTGGAAGGGTGTTTTCTGGCGGGGTGTGGCTCTTGCTTCCTTTCTGAAATCCAGTGGTGTGCCATGCCTCCTGCTTTCTGCAAAGTTACTCTCTGAACAGATCACACAGTTTTGCAATCCAGCCCATCCGCACTGCAGCTAAGAGAGATTTCTTCCAGGGAGCTGAAAATATCGATCGGCATTATCAATTCCCAGGGCTGTGCTTTGGGAGCATGACCATCAGTGGAAGTCGACTCACACCTGATTTGGTGGTGGCCAAATCAAGCCAGGATTTTCCAGACCTGAGTCTGAGCCCACTGAGATTTAAAGGCATTTCACCTGAGAAATCCTTTTATTACTTCACGTTTAATACATATAAAGCCAAGTTTATGACTTCTCGTGGTAATGACATTGTAATTCTCCTAGCCCTTAAGACTTGTAGTAATGCAACCTGACCCATGTCCAAGTTAACATGTAGGAGGTAAGCAGCCAGACACAAGAAGCATCACCTTCTAAATACCTTTCAGGTTGTTCCAGAATTCCACTTCCATCTTTTCCGTTCTCACTGCTGCCACTCTAGTGCAAGATTCAGTTACTTCATGTCTGATCAGCAAAAGACGATTCCTGCTCATCTCCTTCATCCAAGTCTCTTTTCCCCTTCCTCTCAACAAGTATATCAATTCTGGTTTCGTCTTTCAACAGAACCTCAGTCATGCTACCACTTTGCTGAGGAACCTTTGTCTCCTCCCTTTGATGTGTGGTATCAGGTTCAGAGACCTCCCATGGCCGGATTCTACATTCATCTGCCCAGTATTGATTCCCACTGCTGTTGAAGATAGATACTCATCTCATTAGCAGATCTCACACACCCATTCAGTGCTCATCCTCACCTCTTATAATCTTATTTATGTTGTTCTTTTTCTCTGCTTGGAATGCTTTCTGCATTCTTTATCGCCAATTTAGATTCTACCCCTTCCCAAAGACCAGCCCAAATCCAGATTGTTCTGACCAATACTTTTTTAAAAAATGATTTTGACCATTATAAATGGAATAGGATTTCTATATATCTGGAAATAATTTCACTGGATTTGTATGTAACTTCTTTCACATCACTCATTTAAGTGTCTTATTTATGCTATTCCTCTAAAGAACAGCAATAAATAGACCTTCTTTCTCCCCAGCTCTAAAAGTCAGGATAATAGCCATCTGACTTTGAGAGGTAATGTAAGAAGATGTCATTCTTTTCTGTAGTTGAAATTGTGCTAGTGGGTTGGCATAACCCAGTTCTACGGGGACTGTTGGAATGCCAGGTGAAGGTCTCATTTTAGGCTTTTTACTTTCTTGGCACATGTAGCCAATGGCTTAAATCTCTGCTGATGATTAAATATCTCTTTACTGAAAACATGAGCTTTGTTTTGTTTCTGGTTTTTATTTTGTTTTGGTTCCTAAAGCACAGATTACTCTAGGACTGCCAGCAAATTAGTCATGAAGCACCAGGTGGATTTTCTTCTGGGAGGCAGGAGTGTAGGGTCTTCTTGGTGGAGTTCATTTATCATGTCCTTTTCCCCACATTTCTCATTCCTGAATTGCTGTTATAAAAGGCCAGACTTTTCTCTCTGCACATATACTTGCTTGGATTATGTATTTGCCACTCTCCACAGAAGCTTCCTTTTCCTAACTATGTCTATAGCATTTGCTTTTAAATTGGTGTGGTTATGCCCTTAGTCAAGACTGCCCTTCCTCCGAGACCAAGGGACCTATTGTTAGGACCACATTTTCTGGAGTGCTTCCCATAAAACTGCTTTAGGATGAAAATACAGCTTATTCATGGAAAAAAGTTGGGGATTTTCAAGGTCGAATAAGGTAGCTCGAACAAAGAGAAACAGGTCTCTTTGTCGCAGGACTTCTCAGGGCTTTTGGCATGCTAGTTTGCAGCACAGAGCTAGGGCAGGTTGTTGGGCTGTGCACTGCTCAACTCTGATGTGAACTGTGCCTCTTGGAGGGGTCCAGTGACACAACTCCAGAGGGGACTCCAGCGGCATTCCAGAAGTATCTGGTGCGAGGCTCTTTTATTTTTTTTAGGAATATATTTTAGAAGTAGTGTTTTATGGGAAACACCATGTCAAACAGCCTGAACTGTTGTCAACCCTGCAATCAGGGTAAAATTGGAGGTTTGCTAGAGTTTCTCTAGCAGTTTGGCCTAAAAGTACTCAAAGGCCCCTCCTGTGTGACGACGATGCCGGTGTTAGTCCTCATGCTGCTGGGGAGAGCATGTTGTGGGAACTCCTGGTTTCTATTTTATGAGTGCCCCATTCACTCTTGGAGAACACCTGGCATTTGGGCATTGCTTTAATAAGTTATTTTTCACACCATTTATGCCATTTTAATTTGTTTTCTTCTTGTTTCCTCCTCTATTTTATGAAAATAGCTTCCTTTTTTGGTAATTCTTCTCTTTTATTTAAATTTTCCTTGATTTAGAAGTTTAACACCACTTGCTGTTGTTCTTCTCGGCTTTCTAGTTCTAATTCAACTTCAGTTGAATTTTATCGTAATTGCTTTATCTCATCACTAATTTTTTTTTTAAGATTTTATTTATTTATTTGACACAGAGAGATCAGATCACAAGTAGGCTGAGAGGCAGGCAGAGAGAGAGAGAGAGAGGAGGAAGCAGGCTCCCTGCTGAGCAGAGAGCGCGATGCGATGCGGGCCTCGATCCCAGGACCCTGAGATCACGACCTGAGCTGAAGGCAGGGGCTTTAACCCACTGAGCCACCCAGGCGCCCCTCATCACTAATTTTGAGGGTTTTCTTGGGGAGTAGAAAATTTTCTCCTATCCCTTTAGGTTCTCTTGGCTAGTCTAATAATTAAATTAACAGAGGACAGATAAACAGGAGGAAAACAAATTTAATTACATATATACGAGAGCCCCTTAAGAATATGAGACCCAAAGAAGTGAATAAGGCAGCCTTTATACCTATAGACCCAGAAACAATAAATTTTTGAAGAACTGTCCAGACGCAGAAACTTAGGCTTGGGTACTAATTAGTGAAAAAAGCAAGCAGTCTGTTGACACAAATTTCTTGGCCCTGAATTCCCTGTCTCTGGTGCTAAGAATGTCTCTCCAACTCCCGGTGCAGGGAGGGTACCCTTCCATGGGAAATTGTATTATTGCCTTTCAGGGAGTGGTCAGCATCCTTCTTTTATTTCTTTCTTTTTTTTTTTTTTAATTTATTTATTTTGACAGAGCGAGAGAGATCACAAGTAGGCAGAGAGGCAGGCAGAGAGAGAGAGGAGGAAGCAGGCTCTCCGCCGAGCAGAGAGCCCGATATGGGCCTCGATCCCAGGACCCTGAGATCATGACCTGAGCCGAAGGCAGAGGCTTTAACCCACTGAGCCACCTAGGCGCCCAGCATCCTTCTTTTATCAGCTGTTTCTCAAGTAATGTTAATTCAAAGTAATCAATATGCCAAAGCGGCGTATTCTGGGATGGCCTGCCCTGGACCCCATCACTGCCATCTTTAGAAAAAGAAGTACAGTGTGGTGCTTCCGGGGGCAGGCCTTGAAGTCAGAGGATGGGATTTTGCTGGCTCTTTCCACCAGCTCCTCTCTAGGTGTCTTTAGGCAAGATGTTTAACCCCTGTCTTTGCCTGTTTTCTGATCTGTAAAATGGAGTTAGTGATGAGTCAGTTAGAATAGTAAATGCATCTGAAGTTCTTAGCCCAATGCCTAGGTAAGAAGTATCTAATGAACGTTCTTCACAGCTGTGTTAATATTACTGCATTTAAGCTGTTTTATCTCTTTGTTGTGAAATTTGTACTTATTTGGTATTTTCGATGATTTTATTTTTTTCTTCCTATTCTTCTCTAATCCTTGAAATTTAGGATTTTGAAATTCTTTTCTAATTTTATTTAATCTATGTATCTCTTCATTAATTTTTTTTTATCTCTGTCAAATATTGTTATTTTTATTATGGCTTCCCTTTATCTGGCTACATGCAGAGGGATGAGGCCAAGCTGAAATTAGGAGGGTCTGAGGACCAATGAGGAGAGCATAGGTTACAAGGGCTTTTCCTTTCACACCAGTGACTGCCCCTCTGAAAGCTCCGTGTCCTTTCACGTCAGTTCTCCAGAAGAATCCTACTGTGCTCTCTTCATGGATTTCTCCTGAGCGAATGCCAGTTCTCGGTCCACAGGGAACGCATCTCCGTGCTGGTGTAATGCTGCCGTTTCCCTGTAGCATATATCCACTGAGAAGAGTCTTTTGTTATATTCTGGAAGGTAGTTTCTTAAAGGTGTCATGATCAGTCTAGTCTTGGACTATGACAACGATTCAATATATTTTGTTCAGTTTTCTCCCACAGATCAGGAGAGCCCAACATAGTGCAGTCTGTTTTGTCATTCCCCTCTTAGGTAAGGAGAAAGCTGGCTGGGACATGTCTGTCTGTCAGCACTGGGTGGTGACATTTTCCACCTCTACCCCCTACTCAAGCCTCGCACCCCCTTGGCTCTGCAGCTCTTTCCCTGAACCCATTGAGTGGAATCCTGAGGAAACCACTCATTCCACTGGCTCACTGGGAACGCCACCCACACCGTTCTGGAATCCAGCTAGGGTCACCTGTCCAGGAATTGCCCAAAGGCAGGGCATCTTGCCTCACGGACCATCAAACTGCTTCACTTACAGTTGGGAGTTGAGCTACATGAGGCGATTGGCTGTGCCCTTTTGGGCCGGTGGTTTCCTTGGAGTGTGTTTTTCTTGGAATGCAGCCGAGAGCATTGACAATTCTCTTGGGTTTTGGTATCGTATATGTGTGAAAAATTCAGATTTTAGAAAACTTATTTTGCAGTTTGCAAGGAACTGAGGAAATAAAAATCGCTGGTGACCGTAAGGAGAACTAACTACTTGAATTATGTCAGCCCCAGAGGGACCACTGCCAGGCTCTAAATCTACCACAGGATTTTTGCTTCTGGTCCTAGTTTAGTCTCTGGCCTTTGGATGCAATTAACTACACTGTTTTATGCCTCCTGAGAAAATGCTCACAATACGTGTGGACTGGGGTCTGTCTGTCTGTATTTATCTATTGCCCTGTGTTGCACATATTCTATGATGCAGAAAATTCACTGAGAACCTGAACACTAGGGTCCACTAACACTGGGATCTGATTGGGATGTCTGCTTTTGTTTCTTTTTTTTTTTATTTAAAAAATTGTTTTTAAAGATTTTATTTATTTGACAGAGAGAGAGAGAGAGATCACAAACAGCAGAGAGGCAGGCAGAGGGAGAAGCAGGCTCTCTGCCAGACGCAAAGCTCAATCCCAGGACCCTGAGATCATGACCTGAGCTGAAGGCAGAGGCTTAACCCATTAAGCCACCCAGGCGCCCTGCTTTTGTTTCTTAACCTGTGACCTGGATACCCCACCTAAGAAGCCCTGGAGGGAGGCTAATTAAAAATGCAGATTCCGAGCTCCTGGAATGAGGCCTTGGAATCTGTCCCCTGCTGTGCCTAAAATCAGCATTTCAAAACAAGTTCCCGGGTAATTCTTACACACACTCCAGAGTTCCTCAAGCATGGCTTTTTCTCCCAAATAGAGACTTCTTAGAATGTATTCACACACAGAATCTACTACAGGGAATGACAGTATGGGAAAGGAGCCTGGAGGAAGGGAGCTCCTCCTTGTGCCAGGATCATGATTGGCTGTTATTTTGAGGAGACCACCCTGTCTCGCTCCTGTTCACAAACAGAGCCAGTGTGTCCTCTTAATTTCAGCTCAGGAGTGACACCACGCTGGCTGTCTGCCTCCCATATTCCTTCCCTATAGGCTCAGCTTCTCTGCCCACCAGATATGCCTTCTACATTTTTGTTTTATGCTTGGAATTTGACAACAACTTTGGATGATCCGCCGTGCTTAAATATTGGTTCTTTTAGGACCCAAATTTCAGCATCCACTTGTTTAGCTGCATGTCTCTCGTGCTCAGAAACGAGGGTCCTGGTTTGTCTGGACCATTTGTCAGGGACGATTGTGGCCCTGAGGCTGTTCTTCCTTCCCTGGTGGGGCACCCCCAGCAGGACTGTGCATGTGGGCCAGAAGGACGTGTAGGTGGGTTTCTGGGCCCACAGGAAGAATGATAAGGGAAAACTTGTCCTCTAAGATTGCCCACCAAACCAGCAAGGGAATTCCAGTCCCTGTCTCAAAGCCCGTCCGGATTCTTTTTCCCTACCCCATTTCCCATGCGTGCGCCAAAAGTACCAAGTATGCAGAAGTAGAAGGGTATAAATTACCCTCCCTGCTTGTGCTGGGGGCTCAGATCTTTGGAGACCACTCTTCTCGGAGACCACCGGTGCTAAATAAACCTCTGATCCTCCAAGATCTCTGAGTGCCGCTCGATTCTTCTGCCAGGATCCAGTCCAGGTTCTGTAACATTTGGTTTCCTAACTGGGAAACCCAACGGTGCTGGCCCATTGTTGCCACGGTTTGGGGCAACGGGAGTGGTGATGGAAGGAGGGACCCTAAGGGAGAAGGCGCGCCCTGCCTGATTTTCGGCAGTCTCCTGCCCGGTGGCCTTGGGCTGGCTCCGCTCCGCTGTTCCCGCCGGACTCAGAGGAGACTTGGCAGGTGAGGACCTGGTCCCGACGTCCGATTCCAGTAAGGCCTGGGGCCCCAGTAAGGCCCTCCGTCAGGGTGGAAGGGGAAACTGATCACTTCCCAGAGACCCCTTAGAGGGCTCACAGGTAGGGACTCCCGGGGGAGGTCCTTCAGGTCAGGAACTCCCAAAAGGGGGGACAGGAAGGAATTTCCGAAAGGAATTCCACAGGTCAGGGCCTCCCAGGGGGGAGGAACTGTAAGAACTTCTGGAGTCAATGTGTGAGTGAAGGTGCAGTCTGACCTGGCTGTGAGGGGACAGATTCTGGGCTCCACGGGCGGGCACCCTTAGAGTCCCCAGAAGCCTATGGAGTCCCAGTGGGCCCTAACCTGTTTCCGTGGTGACCTCATAACCCCTTCGGGGCTCTTGCTATGGCTAAGAGGCACCCAAGACTCCTCTGGGAGGGCGGACAGGCAGGCCCCTGACTGGTCTCTATCCTTTGGAGGGACACCTACCCTTTGTCTCTGCGCCAACAACAGAGGGAGGGAGCACACAGGGTGGCCGAGAGAGCCCCTGCTCATCACCAGTGGAAGCTCTTCAAAACCTAGGTGTTAGACTATATGCTCAACAATTTTCAGAAGGGATTCTCAGGGGACTATGGGATCAAAACATCTCCTGGAAAATTGGGCACGTGATGTGAACTGGAATGGGCCACCTTTGGAGTCGTCTGGCCCTCCGAGGGTGCCCTGGGACCTACACACTGTCCAGGTCATTTACACAATTATGGTCGGGACTCCCGGACACCCTGACCAATTCCCATATATTGATTCTTGGCTTCACTTAGCCCAAACTCTGCCCCCGTGGGTCCGATTCTGTGCCAACAGGAAGGACCAAAGTAGGATATTTGTAACCCAAGTAAAAGAGCCCAAAGGCTATAAGGAAGCAAAGCCTATCAGGAAGCCCTGCCCCGGGGGCATCAGGGGCAGCAACGGGGATGAGCTCTGGACAAGGATGAGCCTGTCAGGAAGCGCAGGGACCGCGGTTCTCCTCTGACCTGGGACCTAAAGCTGAGCTGCAGGAAGACAGTGCTCTGGCCTCTTGGAAGTGGCACGTGTGGGGAGATCTCTGATTTAGCAGCTCTGACAGCCCACCGGAAACCTGACCCAGACAGAAACAGAATGTAAAATAACAGGAGCTCTCCCACTTACGTTTGGGGGGCGGGGCATCTGGGTGGTTCAGTCGCTTAAGGGTTGGCCTTCTGCTCAGGTCAGGATCCCAGATGTCCCCAGCAGCTGCCGAAACTCCCTTTGTTTCCGGGGAATTCCCGTCCTCTCTGGCCAGAGGTGGACTGCCTAGCCCCGCCCCCCGTGTTGGCGGGAAAACGCGGCGTCTGCTCCTCTGTTGGAGTGGATGAGCTCCTGAACCCGGAACCCTTTCTCTGCCCTCTGGGAGCACTTTGTCTCTTCTGCCGCCCCAGCCCCCTTCTCTCCTTCCTGCACCGCCCGGGGGGGTGGCCTCCATTCCTGGATTCCAGACCGTCCTCGTCCGTCAGGCCCCGTGGCGCCTTCTCCCGTCACTGCCAAGGAGGAGGAAGAGCGCTCCCTGGACCCGGCACGGCCCGCTCCCGATTTCCCCACGTGTCTCAGGTAAAAACTGACGATGGGGGGATCCAGGTGGAACATAATTCAGTATGTAAACCAGGTTAAGTTTGTTGGTTTAATTAAGTTAGACATGCCCTTAAGTTATCAGCAGTAACCGTGAAACTTTTATTCTGTCAAGGTTGACGAAGGGCAAGTAACCTCGTGTTATCTCTGTTGCAATTTGTCAGCCAAAAGATGACAAAAATGATAGTTAATTGTCTCCTCAAAGGTTTCATGGGTAATTATTAAGATAGCTTTTGAAGTCTTTGGTAACCTAAAACCTTAAAGTTTTGCTTGGATGTTAAATGGAATTAAATTCATTGGACATCTCGGTCTTTTCCAAATAAGATAGAGTCATTGTTAACAGGACATAGGTTTGTGCTTTTGACTTCTTATTACAGAGAAGCTAAGGATATTTAAATCTGTTGACAAACATGCTTTGTGCTTAACTGATTCACAGATTTGCCACCTAAAGAATTCTGGTGTATCAGTTCACAATTGGTTACTCCTTAGTCTTCACTGGAGCCTGAGGTTTCTAAAGAGTACAAAATTCTGCTAACAGTAACTAAGACTGATGGAAATGAGGGAAACAACTGTGTATGTGGAAAAGTAGGAAATATGTAAAAAAGATAAGGAATGGGAATGCATTTTTGTTGAAGGTAAAAGAGGGTTATTTTGTCCTAACTGAGATGGTTGTTTGGAAAGAAATGGCTTGGGACAAAATCTGAATGCAAAGGAAAGTTGTAGAAGATTTATGGAGGTAAAACTTTGGAATGGAATTTTAGATGTGGTCAGGATGGACCAAGATTGAAATGAATGGATTTTTAAAGTACATTGGTATAAGGTTGAAAGTCTGCTTTCTCTCTGTTCAAAAAGACAAAGTATTCTCCAATTGTTGGTCTGCTCTTCATAAGGAAATGCAAATAGTTGTTTTCTCTCTGCCTGCCCAGAAAAACCAGTTTCTGTGTCTTGCCTTTATCACGTCTTTACCATCCCTAATCCTATTTAGCCCTGCGCTTTATTTATTTATTTATTTTTACTTTTAAAAATACTTTTATTTATTTATTTTAGCAAGACAGAGCATGAGCAGGGGGAAGGGCAGAGGGAGAGTGAGAGAAGTTCTCAAGCAGACTCCCCGCTGAGCACAGAGCCCAAGGCTGGGCTCTATGCTAGGACCCTGAAACCACGACCTGATAGGCGTGTGCTTTAAAACTTTCTAAGGTTTTAACAAACTTCCCAAGGTTTAAATTGTAAATGAAGTCTTCTTAACTTATTAGGTCTTTATTTGGTGTGCTAAGTCACTCCAGAAGTACTGTTAAACAAATGATAACCCTTGGGTTACATTTGGGTGGGTGCTATCAACTATTTTGGAGGTAATGTGCAGTTCCTAAAGTTTTAATGTACTAATACAAGATCATCACTCAGTGTTCTGGCTATTGAAGTGTTGTGCTTCGCAGAATAACTAAGCTTCCTTGTCAGTTCATTGTGGTGAACTCTCATATTGGGCCATTGGCAGTGTCTATTCATGAGTTTTGTAATTTACAATTGTTCTTACTGTCTTATAAAATGAGTTTCATCTTCAAGGAAGTTCATGTAAAGGACTTTTAGGACAAAAACAGGTACTCAGTATCTTCAAGATCAAAACTGAAATCAGTAAGAATTTCCAGAACTAAGAAAAACTTAAGTATTCATTTGTGAACAAATTGAAGCATTCAACTTTTCTATCTCTAAAATTCTCTAAATTTCTAATCCTCTAAAATTCAAAAGGTCTCAGTAAGTATTCTTTCTTCTATGGCAATCATAGTCATTTGCATAAGTTCAATAAGAATCTGTTCTCCTTGTAACAGGACACCGTTGGAAACATTGGTTATTTTACCAAGGCTTTGACTGGAATGTCATATGTGAGAAAAACATGCATAAACTCAGATATGACCAGACTGCTTAAAGGAACTAAGGTTGATGAAATCTGGAGCCACAAAGCCCTTTGAAATTGTTGGTCTGATACCTTGCTTACAGTTTCCTAGCAGCCTCACCAGGTGAGTAAAGAATGTCACTTCCTGGCAGGTGCAGGAACCTCAGGATAGTCTGGGGACCTCAGGAAGAGGAATTCGCCCAATCTACAGGTATTGCAGGCATGTCTGATGGCAAGTACTTGGCTTGGCTCCTGGCCTGGAGAGTCTACTAAAAGTTCAACCTACAGATTCCTTATAAGAAGTTCCAGCAAAGCAGATTCTAAAAGATCTATATAATCCATCATTCTCACTGAGTGATAAGGGAAAAACTGTACTCTAAGATGACCCACCAAACCAGCAAGGGAATTCCAGTTCCCATCTCAAAGCCCTTCTGGGTTCTTTTTCCCAATCCCGTTTTCCCATGCACACCAAAAGTACCAAGTATGTGGAAGTAGAAGTGTATCAATTATTCTCCCTGCTTGTGCTCGGGACTCAGACCTTTGGAGACCACTCTCCTCTGAGCCCACTGGTGTTAAATAAACCTCTGGTCCTCCAAGGTCTCCAAGTGCCGCTTGGTTCTTCTGCCAGGATCCAGTCCATGTTCTGTAATAAGAAGGGACCCCTGAGCCTGAAGTACCCCACCAAACATGGCATTGTCATCAGCTGGAATGATGGAAAAGATCTAGCACCACATTCTATAGCAAGTTGTATGTGGCCCCCAAAGAGCGAGCACCCTATGAGCTGACTGAGACCAACCCCTGAACCCTAAGGCTAGGAGAGTACGACCCAGATCACATTCACAACCTCTAGCACCCTACCCAGCCATGCTGTCCTTTACACTTCTGGCCGTAGTACAGGTGTGTGATGGACTCCAGCAACGAGCTCACTCACACCGTGCCCCTCCATGCAGGCATGCCATCCTGTATCTGGACCTGGCTGGCCGGGACCTGATGGAGCCTCATGGAGCTTTACCACCATGCCAGGCAGCAAATTGTGTGAAGCCCCAAGGAGAAGCCCTGCAGTTTTGCCCTAGACTTGGAGCAGGGAATCCTTAGCAACCTCCAACTCCTCCCTTGAAAAAGAGCTGTGAATCTGGGAAGGTCAAGTTTTCAACACTGGTGACAAGTGGTTCTGATGCCCTGGGGTTCTTCCAGCCTTCCTTCCTGGGCATGGGATCCTGAGACATTCATGAAAGTAACTGCAATTCCAGTGTGAAGTGTGACTGTCCACAACATGTGACATGTATACCAGTGTGATGCTATCTGGTGGGACCACCTGTACCAAGGCTTGCCAATAGGATGGAGGGGAGCTCCCCACTGACACCCAGCATGATGAAGGGTGAGATCATCATACTTCTGAGTGCAGGCATCTGTGTGGATCCATGGTTCCATCCTGTCTACCCACCTTCTGGCAGATGTGGATCAAGAAAGCAGGAGAACCTCAAGTCCAGCCCCTCCACCTTACCCCCCACCAAGTGCTTCCAGGCAGACAGTGTGTTACCTTCTTTCTTGACAAACCCTCACGTGTGCGGAAAATGAGATGACATTGTCATGGCTGAATTTATTTGTTTTTTGCTGCTTGACTCAGGATTTAAAAACTGGAGTGGTGAAGGTGACAATGGTCATTTGGAATTCTATTCCCCAAAGTTCTGCAATGTGACTTGAGTGTTTTGATTGTATACTTTTTTTTTTTTTGAGTCATTCCAAACATCATGAGATGCATTGTTCCAGGAAGTTCCACCCCTTCCTAAACACCTCCCCACATCTCCCTAAGGAGAATGGCTCAGACCTTGCTCAGTCCACTCAGGGGAGGGTGATAGCATTGCTTTTATATAAATTATGTAGTCCATTTTTTTCATCTGCCTCAACTTTTTTTTAATTGAATACCTATTATTTAATTTTTTTTTGTTATGTGTCTTTCAGCTAACATCTTTTTTTAAAGTTTTTATTTAAATTCCAGTTAGTTAACATACAGTGTAATATTAGTTTCAGGTGCCCAGTTAGTGATTCAGCAATTCCACACATCACGTGGTGCTCTTGACAAGTGCACGCCTTAATCCCCTTCACCTTTTTTTTTTTTTAATTTATTTTCTTGACACACAGAGAGAGATTTACAAGTAGGCAGAGAGGCAGGCAGAGAGACAGGGAGAGGAAGAAGCAGGCTCCCTGCTGAGCAGAGAGCCCGATGCGGGCCTCGATCCCAGGACGCTGAGATCATGACCTGAGCCGAAAGCAGAGGCTTTAACCCACTTAGCCACCCAGGCGCCCTCCCCTTCACCTTTTAACCACCCCCCACCTCTCCTCTCGTAACCATTAGTTTGTTTTCTATAGTTAAGAGTCTGTTTCTTGGTTTGCTCCCCCCACCTTTTTCCCTTTAATCATTTGTTTTTTAAATTCCACACATGAGTGAGAACATATGGTATTTGTCTTTCTATGACTGCTTTATTTTACTTAGCATAATACTTTCTAGCTACATCAACATCATTGCAAGTGGCAAGATTTCATCCTTTTTAATGGCCGAGTAATATTCCATCATATATTTATACCGCATCTTCTTTATCCATTCATCGCTTTTTGGACATTTGGCTGTTTCCATAATTTGGCTATTGTAGATAATGCTGCTATAAACATCAGGGTGTCCCCTTCATTTTTCCCCTTCAAATATTAGCATTTTTCCCCTTAGAACATTTACCCCTTCAAATTAGTATTTTTGTATTCTTTGGGTAAATACCAAGTAGTACAATTGTTGGATTATAGAGTAATTCTGTTTTTCACTTTCTGAGGAAACTCCATACCGTTTTTCAGAGTGGCTGTACCAGTTCGCTTTCCCATCAACAGTGTAAGAGGGTTCACCCTTTTCCACATTCTTGCCAACACCTGTTGTTTCCTGTGTTGTTGATTTTAGCCATTCTGACTGGTGTGAGGTGGTATCTCATTGTAGTTTTGGTTTGTATTTCCCTGATGCTGAGTGACATTGAACATCTTTTCACATCTCTGTTGGCCATTTGTATGTCTTCTAGGGGTAAAAAAAATCTATTCATGTCTTCTCATTTTTTAATTAGATTATATTGTTTTTTGGGTGAGCTTTTCAAGTTCTTTATATATTTTGGAAAATAAACCTTTATCACATATGTCATTTGCAAATATTTTCTCCTAGTCCATGGGCTGACTTTTAGTTTTGTTGATTGTTTCTTTCACTGTACATCTTTTTATTTTGATGAAGTCCCAATAGTTTATTTTTGCTTTTGTTTCCCTTACCTCAGTAGACGTAGCTAGAAAGAAGGTTCTGCTTGTGTTTTTATCTAGGATTTTAATGATTTCACATCTCACATTTAGCTCTTTGATTCATTTTGAATTTATTTTTGTGTTTGGTATAAGGAAGTGGTCCAGTTTCATTCTTTTGCATGTGGCTTTCCAGTTTTCCCACCACCATTTGTTGAAGAGACTGTCTTTTTCCCATTGGATATTCTTTCCTGCTTTGTCAAAGATTAATTGACCATACAGTTATGGGTTCATTTCTAAGTTTCCTATTCTGTTCCATTGATCTCTGTGTCTGTTTTTGTGCCAGTACCATTCTGTCTTAATCACTACAGCTTTTTAATATAACTTGAAGTCTGGAATTGTGATACCTCCAGCTTTGCTTTTCTTTTTCAAGTCATTTTGACTATTTGGGGTGTTTTGTGGCTCCATACAAATTTTAGGTTTGTTTATTTAAACTCTGTGAAAAATGCTGTTGGTATTTTGATAGGGTTTGTGTTAACAGTGTTTGTTCTTCTAATCCATGAGCATGGAATGTCTTTCCATTTCTTTGTATCCTCTTCAGTTTCTTCCATCAGTGTTTTATAGTTTTCAGAGTACAGATCTTTTACCTCTTTGGTTAGGTTTATTCCTAGCTATCTTACCACTTTTGGTACAACTGGAAATGGGATGGATTCTTTAATTTCTCTTTCTGCTGCTTCATTATTGTTGTAAACAAACACCACAGATTTCTGTACATTCATTTTGTGTCCTACGACTTTACTGAATTCATATATATGTTCTAGCAATTTTTTGGTGGCATCTTTTGGATTTTCTATGTAGACTATCATGTCATCTGCAACTAGTGAAAGTTCGACTTCTTCCTTGCCGATCTGGATGCCTTTTATTTCTTTTTGTCTGGTTGATGTGGCTAGGACTGTTTTGAGTGGTCAGTCATAATGATCCCATTTTTGCCACCAAACTTTCAATGTGTGAAGACTTTTGGTCTCTCTGGGCATTGGCTGAGTTGGTGAGGCAGTTCACTTAAAGTGCATACCTTAAGGGAAGGGAAGAAAAAATAAAAGGCTTGACCAGAGTCCTTTGACTGGCCGTAGTCTGGGTTAGGCTGCTCCAGGTTCTACCTCCTAGTCACATCTGGAACAGAATGAGTTGCCTCTGTCATTGCCCCAATTTTTAAAAGGCTTGGAGGGGTCTTTTTAAATTAATGGGTCAGGGCACTGGAAGCTCCTATTTTACATAGCCCGCCACCGTTTATTCTATCCATCCACTTGGATGTGTACTTTCTCCCTTATAATGCCTCAGCCTGGACACTCTCCTAGCAAGATGGCATGCTTGGGAGAGGGGGAGGTTTTGCTTCTGTCCCCAAAAGCCTGGCATGTGGAGTGACCTCACCCTCCCCACCAAGGACTATGGAGGACTTGCTCAAACCCCTTGTTACACATCATTCCCAGCCTAAGAGACAAACTACCATATCCCTCATGCTTAGATTGATGGGCACGAGTCTCCAGGTTGAGGCTGGGTTTCAGAATGCCTTGCGGTGGGCGCCTAGGTGGCTCAGTTGGTTAAGCGACTGCCTTCAGCTCAGGTCATGATCCCAGAGTCCCGGGATCGAGTCCCACATCGGGCTCTCAGCTGCATGGGGAGTCTGTTTCTCCCTCTGACCTTCTCGTCTCTCATGCTCTCTCTCACTCTCTCTCTTCCTCAAATAAATAAATAAAATCTTTAAAAAAAACCAAATGAAACTTTCAGAATGCCTTGCAGTGTTTAGCCATACCTACCCCACAGCCCACTTGGATCCAACCTGCTTTCTTGGATCTGGTGGCAACTGAGCAGCCTGTGGGACCATCCCTCCACAGTGTGCACCCAGGTGTAGGGCTATGATTCATTATCACGGTTTCCCTGGGTCTCAGTCTTCCCTTCTTGTAAACCTTCAACCCCACCCTGATCTGGAAGACACAGGCCTCTGCTGTATTTCAGCCTTGTCACCAACATTGACTTTGACATCATACTTGTAATACCAGTAACACTGTGACTGGCCCAGAGTGCCCTCAGCGAGTCTTAGTAACTTCACTATTACTAACAAGTGGTCACCCCACTCTCAT
This sequence comes from Ailurus styani, assembly GCA_002007465.1. Lineage (NCBI taxonomy): Eukaryota > Metazoa > Chordata > Mammalia > Carnivora > Ailuridae > Ailurus > Ailurus styani. The sequence goes on from LNAC01001632.1 coordinate 83,715, forward strand.
CTGCACCCATACATAGATGGCCTGAGGCTGCTCGCATGCAGCACGGGATGGAGGAGAAGGCAGCAGGAAACAGGTGAGTCAGTGGGAGACCCACGGCTCTCTGAGGAGCTCTAAATCCTAAGTCAGGGATTTCGCCTTTATCTCTGAATAAACTGAGATTTATGCCCTCACCTGGAGGTTTATCTTCTAGCTCCTAGTTTGAAAAGAACTATTAATGAACTTAAGACACATATACCCTCACCTACCCACCCACACACCCCCAAAGCACACGGACCAGGTTTTTTTTTTTTTTTTTTAAAGATTTTATTTATCTATTTGACACAGAGAGAGAGATCACAAGTAGGCAGAGAGGCAGGCAGAGAGAGAAGAGGAAGCAGGGTCTCTGCCAAGCAGAGAGCCCGATGTGGGCCTCGATCCCAGGACCCTGAGATCATGACCTGAGCCGAAGGCAGAGGCTTTAACCCACCCAGGCGCCCCACATGGACCAGTTTGTAACAGGACGTGCAAACCAGCATTTGGAACGGGGACCACTGTTCTGTAGCGAACTGAAATCTTTCTAAAAATGTCCTATCACTTAAAGAAATTAAACACAAAGCATACACACGTTTGGGAGATGCAGTGTTTGGCTAAGAGCAGGGGCTCCCCCAGGGCCAGCCCAGATCTGGTTGCCTGTTTAACTTTTTGTTTCTTGTTGCTTTGTGGCTCAAAGGACGTGCTTCTGAATTTAAGAATTTTTATCGGCTTTGTATTTGAAGGGCAAGTTGTTTATTTAAATTTTGTAGGCCTCACAGACCTTTCTGATTAGGTATTAATAACTTTGCCTTACCTACCCGGTTAATCTACGAAGTAGGTAGGGGTCATGTGATGACCTTCTACCAATAGAAGTGAGCTCTGAGGGTTGGTTCATGTGTCCTGGTTAACCCAGCAGGCACGGGCCCAGGGCTACACACCCACAGTGTGGCCTCTACTATTTTTTAAAAGCAAGTCCACTATGACTTTGTTTATCATGCCCTTGGTTGGCTATCTGTGATTCCCAAATTGTTTTCCCTTAAGTTCTTTATTTCAAGCCAGCTCCCTGATCACAGCTCAGATGTAGAAGCAGGAGGCCTTTAGTAAATTTTTCATCACTAGGTGAAAAAGATCTGTCTGGATAATATAGCATTATTTAAGCCTTTTGCTATTTTTACAATTTTTTCTTTCTATATAGAGATCCGTGTTCATTATAGAAAATGTAACTTTTTTTTTCCTATCACCATATGAATATACACTTATAACACATATATTTTAATCTTTTGCAAGTCATTTTTCCCCACTGTTTATTGTGATAACATCATCAAACAATGAGAGATGACTTTGACACTGTTCTGTTGGTTTTAGATATAGATGAAATGTGCTCCAGTTTGTTTAACGAAAGTCCTGTTGCTGGGCCTTTAGGTTCTTGCCAATTTTCACTGTTTTATTAATAAGATAACCTTCCTTCTAAATAAATCTGTGTGATCTGTTTTAAATATATGACCTTTTTTGTGTCTGGCTTCTTTCACTTAGTATAATGTTTCTGAGGCTCATCTGAGTCGTGCTGCGTGTCAGTACTTCATTTCTTTTTATGGCTGAATGATGCTCCGTTGTATGTATTCCAATTTTCTTAACCATTCATCAGCTGATGGACATTTGGGCTGTTTCTACCACCTTTTGGATATTGTGAATAATGTGCCATTAATATGTCTTTGTTTCTTTTCATTTCTTTTGGGTATAAATTTAGGAGTGGAATTGCTGAGTTCTTTGGTAATTCTACATTTAACTTTTTGAAAGCTTATGGCATTAAAAAAAATAGACTTAATTTTACAACAGTTTCAGATTTACCAAAAAAAATGGAGAAGGTATTACAGAAATTTCCATATACCTCACACCCAGTTTCTCCATTATTAACATCTAATATTAATGTTACATTTGTTACAATTAATAAATGAATATTTATATATTATTATTAACTGAAGGCCATCCTTCCAGATTTCCTTAATTTTTACCTAATATCCCCTTTCTATTCTAGGTTTCCATCCAGGATAGCCAATTACATTTAGTCATCATGTCCATACTTTCAGATTTCCTTAATTTTTACCTAAAACCTCTTTTATGTTACAGGATTCCCCCCAGGATAGCCATTTACATTTAGTTATCTTGGCTCCTCTTGGCCATAACAACTTCTTAGACCTCCTTGTTTTTGATGATCTTGACCGTTTTGAGGAGAGCTGGTCAGGGGTTTGTAGCACATCCTTCTGTTGGAATTTCTTCTCATGATTAGCCTGGGGTCACATGTTTTGACTAGGAAGACCATAGAGGTAGAAGACCATTTTCATCGTATTGTATTGAGGGTACATGCTGTCTGTGTGACTTGTCACTGTTGATGCTGACCTGGATCACCTGTCTGAGGTGTGTTTGTCAGGTCTCTCCACTGTAAAGTCCTCTTTGCACTTTCCACACAATGCTATTTGGAAGGAAGTCACAATGGGCAGTTCACACTTAAGGGGTTGGAACTATGCTCTACCTCCTTGAGGGCAGTGTACCTACCTACATAAATTGTTTTGAATTTTTCTCCACAGGAGATTTGTCTCTTTTCCTCCACTTAACAGTTCATTCAATCATTTATTTACGCCAGTATGGACTCATGAGTATTTTATACTTCAAGTTATAGTCCAGTGATGCATTATTTATCTTGTTGCTCAATTTGTTCCAGTTTTGGGCATTGGGAACAATCTCAGTTAACTCTTGTGTTCTTTTGACCTACCCCTTCACCATGTGGGTTTTTTGGTTTGCTTTGGTTTGAGCATTTCCTTAGTTCCTGGCACTGCAAAAGGCACGTGGGTCTATCTTGTATATATCCTGTTTCAGTGCCAGAATCAGCCATTTCTTCAAGGAGCTCTGGTTTCTTTATTGGAGAATGGAATTGGACACTGAAATCTGGATCCTAGGTTTTATGACATTTTTGACGTTCAAAAACCCATGGCATTAAACTTGATTTAGTAAAATTTTCCATATTTTACTCACTGTTTTCTTGCTTTGCAAGAAGGGTAAGCTTAAAATACTTTCTCCTTTCTAAGAATAGATGGATAGATGATGCAAATTCAGACCAAATAAGATATATCCTTTTAATTATTTCTTGGCTATATTTTTTAACATTTGAACCTTTAAGTGTATAAGCTATACTTTTGGTACACGATATCAAGTAGCTATTTTACATTTTTCCAAAATAAATTACTAGTTCTCTCAATAGGATTTATTTTATAGTTTTAAAGTAACTTTTCCTTGGTCTTTGAATCTTGAGATGCAGATTGATCTTGAGATACATATTGATTGGATTATGGGTTACACGGGTTACACTGTGTGAGCTCAGTCTAGTCCATACTGTTCCGTAGTACAGTTGTCACTGGTAAAGTCAGAATTGTTTTGCCCTCCTTTTTTTCTTATATCTTTTTTTTTTTTTTAAGATTTTATNAGATCACAGGAGGCGGGGGGGGGGAGCGGAGCAGGCTCCCCGCCGAGCAGGGAGCCCGATGCGGGCCTCGATCCCAGGACCCTGAGATCATGACCCGAGCTGAAAGCAGAGGCTTTAACCCACTGAGCCACCCAGGCGCCCTTCTTATATCTTAATGAACAGTTTCTAGAGGCAGTGGATGTATGTCTTCTTGCTTGGAAAGTCTAGCTTCTTGCTTTGGCCATGGAGTTTTCTTTTAGTGTTCCTCTGTGGAATTCCCTTATTGAAAAAGCCTGTCTGTTCCAATTTAGCAGGAGATAACTTCAATCTCTCTGTTGCCCAAATGTTACTGGGGTGTGATTGTGAGAAACAGAATACACGAAACATTTTCTGAAAGATCTGTGGTCCAGTACTCTTTACTCGTTACCACCAGGGCAAAACAGAGCAGAAGTAGACTGGGTCTACCAGTTTGGGTCCTTTGTAGACTTGTTCTTGTGTTTTTGTTTTGTTTTGTTTTTGTTTGTTTGTTTGTTTGTTTGTTTGTTTGTTTTTTGTCCCAACCTTGCACTCTGGGTTGTTATGAGAACTAGCTGCCCTGAAACCACACTTGGATTTATCCTTTGGGGCCTTTATGGTGGAAGATGTGGTCGTCTCCATCACCCTATGTCTCCTTTATTCTGGCCTTAGGAAGAATTCTTATCAGAGTTGTGGGCCAGCAGAAACTTCCCCAGGGTGGTTGATGGTTAGTTTTTATCTCATGGGCACTGTTTCTCTACCATATGGTATTTCTGTCTTTGGTTCGGGTGGGATAGGAAGCTCAGAGGCAAATCCATGGTCCACTTATAGCAAAATCTTTGCCTCTTACTAAATTATACCATCTTGCTTCCAATTTTTGCTTTGTCCTGATTTCCTTTTCCATTCAGTTTTCTAATTTTGGGTTTAGGGTTTCTCTATCTCTGCACTATTGATGTTCTGGGCCACATAATCCTTTCTTGTGGGGATCTACCCTATGCTTTGTAGGATGTTTGCCAGCATCCCTGGCTTCTGCCACTTGTAGCAGCACCACTTACGCCCAGTTGTAATAAGCAAATATCTCTCCAGACATTTCCAGATATCGCCTGGAAAGCAAAATAACTCCTTGGTTGAGAATTACTGGACTGTATGTATTTATGTCATCACAAAAATATTTTTGGCTATAAGCCAATGTGTAACATTTTAAATTAACAATAAATAATGAAATGAAGAAGACTTAATGGGTAAAGAAATAGGGAGTGGGACATTTATATATGGACCTAATATAGAGACCCTAGAGCCTATGTAAGTTGCCCAGTCATCACTGCAACTGGTCTGAACCCCTGTAAGTGTATTCACCTGGTGATTCCAGAGCACTGTGTAGTCCATGGAAGTTGTCATGAAGCAGAGAAATGGAGGGCATGTAATGGCCTGGCCTGCTTTGGGTCCGCTTACTCCACTACAGACAAACAAGACAAGGGAGGTGTTTAAGCAGCTATCATTCGCCGGGCACTGGTCAAGCCTATGTCCCCACACAGGCAGACTTTCCATTGCTTCCACTGCCTGGTACAGTAGGGTTCATAATTCAGAATATGTGGACGTGGAAAATGAAGACAAAGAACATGAGTAGATCATAGAGATCATAAATGGAGACATAAGAATTGGGTTATTTGGCACCTCGGGGGGCCTTATTGTTTCTAAAGACTATTTTAAGGCTGCTTTATGTGCTAGTACAATTATGTACCCCTTTAGCAACTAGCCTCTGGCCAGCAGTGGGCAATGGACATTTTATACTTTTAAAACATTCTGTGAAAGACCATTAAAGTTGCCTATCTTCCAAGGAAATCTTTACTAAGCTTTCAAAGCCAGAGCTAAAGAATAATAGGCCATGCCCAGGAAAGCATTTTCATGTGCCTGTTCTGATTTTTCTAATGGCAATTGGATTTAATCATGCAAGAATGTGTTGTGTGTGTTTGTGTGTTTTAACAACACTTCAGGCTATAAGATCTTTCTTCGGAGTAAATAACTGAGTTTTACACTGTTTTCTGCCTGTGGAAATAGTGACATAGAGCACATTTTGCCCTTTGCTTGAAGAAATGTGATTTCATTTTGCTTTCAGGGCACATTCCTTTGCAATAGAAGCATGGTGTAATCTTTCTTTTGTTATTACAGAATAGCTTAAATAAAGGCATGGAGAAACATTTAGAAGCATTTTTGAAAAGCAGAGTTAAAAAACTCAGTTCTGTATTCTTCATGATTTGGGTGTCCAGAACTTGCTGACATCTGTCTGTGGACTTGTGTCAAGAGTTGTTCAGGAAACAATGAGTTACTTTAGTTTAAAATCAGGTGTGTGTTTTGTGTTTTGTTTTGTTAGAAAGCAAGTGTGACCCTCCTGCAGCTGACCCAAGGTTCCCCGGTCGTGGCCCTTGATAGAGCTATCTCAGGATGTGATTATTAGGAGAGTTTGGGCTGGGAAGGGACTGCCCATTGGCCACAGTACTCTTTCCAAAATTGTGTTTTGGTTAATTGCACAATCTTGTTTAGTTTTCAGTCTTCCTTACTTGACAGCACACATTGTTTTGCTAGAGTCTTCATCTCTGTCACTAGCACTGTGCCAGGTATAGATACTTAATACATACAGGATCAATTTATATTTAGTGATATGGACAATATACAAAAGTTTTTCCCCAAAAGGCATAGCAGCAATCATATCCATAACAGTTGTTCCCAATTCTTGAGAACATCTTTTTTAACCTTTTGGCAGTTTTCGGCTCTCCTGGAAATGAACTCTGAGATGTAGCTGGGTGTTTGGGATGTTTGAGAGGGAGTGCCTCCAGCACTGAAATGATCTTCCGTGGGGCCCAAATGGGCCTCTCTATCCTTGTCTTTGGATGTGAGCCACATTTGGAAGGGCATGATCTTGGGTGAGGTAGCTCTCTGCCACTGAGGTGGACCCTGAAGAGGCAAAAGGAAGAGCTGAAGGTACTTATACTCTCACCAGCTGGGCCCACATGTACATCCATATCTCTGTGTCCATTACTCCACCAGGTGCTTTACACATACTATCTCTTGTCTTCACCCCTATCCTTAAAGTTGGTTAGTATTTCCTTCAATTTGCACATGTGGAAAGTGAAATTCAGAGAGTTTAACAAATAAATAATATAAACTAATAATCCAATTAAAAATGGGCAAAAGATCTCAATAGCCATTTTTCCAAAGATGACATATGAATGGCCAATGCATGTGAAATGATGTTCAACATCACTCATCATCAGAGAAAGTCAAATTAAAACCACAATGAGATATCACTTGATATATCTGTCAGAAAGGCAAAAATTAAAAAAAATACAAGAAATAAGCAGTGTTGGTGAAGATGGGGAGAAAAAGGAACCTTTGTACATTGTTGGTGGGAATGCAATTTGGTGCAGCCACTCTGGAAACACTAAAAAAAAAGAATTATCATCATATGATCCATCAGTTCCAGTACTGGGTATTTACCCATAGATTCTGAAAACACTACTTCAAAAAGATACATGCATCCTTATGTTTATTGCAGCATTACTTATTATAGCTGAGTTATGGAAGCAACTGAAGCATCCACCAATACCTGAATGGATAAAGAAGATGTGGTATATATCTACAATGGAATATTATTCAATCATAAAAAAGGTGAAATCTTGCTATTCAGGACAACATGGATGGACCTAGAGGGTACAATGCTAAGTTAAATATAGCAGTCAGAGAAAAACAGATACCATATGATTTCATTCATAGGTGGAACTTAAAAAACAAAACAAATGAGCAAAAAAAAAAAAGACAAAAAAAGGAGACTCTTAAATACAGAAGACAAATTAGCAGATTCCAGAGGGGAGGTGGGTAGGGGATGGATGAAGTAGGTGAAGGGGATTAGGAGTACAGCAATGAGTAATATATAGAATTCTTAGATCACTATATTGTACACTTGAAACTAATATAACCCTGTATGTTAATTATACTTGAATTTTAAAAAAAGAATGAATATATATACACACACATGCACGCATATATATATATATATATATATATGTATGTATACACACACACACACACACACACACATATATCATATAAACAGTGTTAAATATTTAAATTAAATTCAGCTCTGACTTTGAAGCCTGTGTTTCTTTTGGGAGTGAATCAACCAAGTAAGAAGAGGAGCATGAATTGAGAGTCAGGAGACAGATTGTAGACTGGTCCTGCTGCTAACTCCAAGTGTGTCTTCAGTTGTTAAATCAATAAACATGGAGCTAAAATGAGCTTTGAAGCATATAAATCAGGAATCTTGTTAAAATGCAGAGTTGATCCAACAGGTCCTGGGTGGAGCCTGAGATTCTGCATTTCTAACAAGCTCTCCAATAATCCCAATGCTACTGGCTGAGGTCTCAGAAGACCCTGACGTCTCCTCCAGCTCTGAGACTCAGTGGGTCTTGAACACACAGGGACAGCTTGTCCTTAGAGAATAATTCCAGTTAGTAATTAGAGAAGAAATAAGGAAATAGAAAATCACCATTAGAACACCCCCTCGTAATGGTTTCAGGTAAGATCTGTGGATGGACACTACATTTAGAAGGTAAAAGTTTGGGGAGAAACATGATATTTACATAATATCAAAGCTTCTTCCTCCAAGTATTTATTGATTACAGAGGAAAAATAATAAGTTTATAGCAGGCACAACCTTCACCAAGTGGTCACAGTTGGTATCACCACTGATGACGCATTTTGATATGTACCTCCCTGTAAGATGCACTAAGAGGGGCATATCGTTTCTGTGTACACTTGTGTAAGACATGCAACTTCAGTCTAATGAAAAAGGATTAGATGAAACCACATTGAGGGATATTCTATAAAATAGGTGACCAGAAATCCTTAAAAGCATCATGATCATGAAAGACAAGGAAAGACTGAGAAATTGTTACTGATTGGAGGAGACCAAGGAGACATGACAAATACGACGGGGGATCTTAGATTAGATATTGGAACAGAAAAAGGAGAGTAAAACATGCAATTGGACTATCTAGTTTATACTAGGACAAAAACAGTTTTCCAGAATGCATCATGGTGATGTAAGATGTTAACATTAGAGGATGTTTGGTGGAAGGTAAACTGGAACTCTTTCTATTTTTGCAACTTTTCTGTAAGTCTAAATCACTTAAAACTGAAAAATTTAAAAAGTAAACACATCTATAGGTATATTCCTCAAAAATTTTCAGCCCATTTTTATATGCAAAAGCACATATACAATAGAGTACTTTAGACTTCATACATATTATGTCAATAATGGTGGTTTTTTACTTTCTATTATTTGTACCTCTTTTTCCTCCACAGAAGCTAAAGCAAGCAATTCGAAATTATTGTGGTGGTCTTAGATATCCTGGTAGTATTGCTGAATCTAGAGGTTTTAGAATAAAAAATAATGATAACAGACATTTAGTGAGTTTACTATAAACGAAGCAGTGTGCTAAATGTTTATTCTGCCCAATAACCTGTTATTATTGCTAATTTACAGAAAAGCAGATATTAAGAGAAGTAAAATAGCTTGCTCAAATTCACAGTAATTTGTAAAGCCAGGATTTGAACCAAGGTTATGTAACTTTGGAACCTTAAAACTTAGCTTTTAGTTACATTGTCCATAACACTGCTTAATAATAATAACAATTGATTTCAGATTTTTTAATATTGAAGGAAAGGTACCATCACTGAACCAGCATTTTAAAGAGATCAGAATGACCAAGAAATCAACCACTGGATGATCCACAACCTGGGACAGGCAAAGTAGGGTGTCCAGAGAAGACAGGGGTCCTAGGAGACCCCTCAAAACCCTGGCCCTGACTCACGAGTTTGGGAGGGTTGGGGTAGGTGATGAAGGACTTAAGTGCCTTTCTCTGCAAGCCTCCCCTCCCCCCACAGGTAGCTATGGCCTTGCCCCCAGGCTCCCTTGGGCGGCTACTCACTAGGTGCAGAGGGCATGGGCCACAGCTGGCTCCTGTGGTCTCCACTGACCATACTCACAACCAATACAGAAAAGAGAAAGAAAAATCAGTTCAGGTGTTCCTCCTAGACTTCCTCTGGGCACCCACAGCTCTGACTGCACATATGTCCCATTGGTCCCAAACAGAGGCTGGAGGACCGAATGGGGTTGAAGGGCCAAAGACCTCAGTAATTTGGACTGAATTCATAACTCAGCAGGGCTACCTATGTCCTTTCAACCTCAGGTGACACTCAGGTGTCTCACAGAATTATTTTAGGGTTTATATGAGATAACATTATTTAGCACTATGCCTAGCACACAGAAAGTGCTTAGTAAAACCTGTTCTTGTAGAAATGATTGATTTCTGTTTTCACTTGGTAAATGTGGGCAAACAATGAAGAATTGTAACTGAAGACACCTGAAGAGAAGCAGCAGGTCAAATTGATGGGGGTAAGATGTGACATATTGAGGGAAAATGCATAAAATACAATGAATCTTAAAAAAATAGAAGAAGCATTTAAATATACTCCAATTAGCTATCTCAAGGACAGTTGAGGGGGAGATTGTGCCAAAAAAGTAGGCTGCTATGAAGAAGGAAATTGAAAATTTGCTTGCCGACAGAGCCCCATCAGTGCTGGCAACAAATACCAATTAAACACTGCTAGGAATTGAGTTGGGGATTTAGAATCTAATTTGAGGAATTTTTACTGAACATAGAAGGAAGATGTAAATAAATAGGCATTATAAAAAATAAACGACTAAGAGGCTAGAGTCAGGGTATTTAACATACATTTATTCTCCTCACTCACTCCAACTTGGAGCAGGTGGAGAAGTAGCAACATTTAAAGACATATAGAAGAAAAAAAAATTTTTAAGTTATCTAGAAGAAAATTTACCTGGGCTAAAGAAAGAGTTGAGGTTTCTGGTATAAAAGTCCCCCTAGGGGGTGCCGGGGTGGCTCAGTCGGTTAAGCATCTGCCTTCAGCCTAGGTAGTGATCTCAGGCTCCTGGGATCGAGACCCACATCGGGCTCCCTGCTCAGCAGGGGAATCTGCTTCTCCCTCTCCCTCTGCCCTTCCCCCTGCTTGTGCTCTCTCTTACTCACTCTCTCTCAAATAAATGAATAAAATTTGAAAAAATAAGTCCTCCAGAGCCCATTTAGAATATTGAAAAAAGATACACACATATAGGTATCCAAACAGTATGTTTTAATTTCATAGGAAAAGAGAAAAATTCATAAACATTTAAATTTAAAAAAAGATGAAAGAGACCAATAGTGTTATCAAATAGCTCATTTGCTTCACTAATTGCCTCGTGACAAAGGAATAAGATTCACCAGGACTGTGAGGTTAGAGTATTTCATGCAAAGTAGTATTCATACAGCCACACAAAGCAATATACTTTGTGACATGTCAGTATCATGGAAATGTTCTGTCAATGCATTATTTCTCGAAAAATGTTTAAGGCAGTACACTATTCATTTAAAATCCATCACAATGCAGAACCGACTAAAGTCAAGTCAGTGCATTCATGAAACAGTATTAAATAGTGAAGCCACTAATCTCACAGGTTAGCCAAAATAAGTTTTAAAACATATATTTGGAGAAATTTTAATATAACTCTGAAAAAAAAACAGCCTAAAATAAGAGACAGAAATGAACAGTATCATAGTATTCTGGAACTAAAGTTCCAACTGGTTTATTTTATTCTTTTTTAAAGGTTTTATTTATTTATTTGTCAGAGAAAGAGAGAGGTTGAGAGAGAGAGAGCAGAAGCAGGGGCAACAGCAGGCAGAGGGAGAAGCAGGCTCCCTGCTGAGCAAAAAGCCTGATGGGGGACTCGATCCCAGGACCCTGGGATCATGACCTGAGCTGAAGGCAGATGCTTAACCAACTGAGCCATCCAGGTGCCCCAAGAATTTTTTTTTTTTAAAGATTTTATTTATTTATTTGACACAGAGAGAGAGATCACAAGTAGTCAGAAAGGCAGGCAGAGGGAGGTGGGGAGGGGAAGCAGACTCCCTGCTGAGCAGAGAGCCCAATGTGGTGCTTGATCCCAAGACCTTGAGAGATCATGACCTGAGCTGAAGGCAGAGGCTTAGCCCACTGAGCCACCCAGGTGCCCCAAGAATTTCTTTTTAATATTGAGTTTTCCCACCTGGGAACTCAGATGACTTGCTGTTCAGTTCATGTATCCTTGACAGCATCTCAGTTTTCTCTGCCTGGGTTGAGCAGCTGACCAGGGGACAGGGGGGCATGGGAGGGCTTTGAAGAAAAATAAAGGTAGCTGGCCTGACCCTGCTAGGGGCAGTGTGGCATCTTAGAGCTGACTCCATTACCTGAACTCGTTTTCCTCAGGTCCGGAAGGGACATTAACAACTACCTTGTGGAGTTGTAGTGAGAATTAGAGTCTGTGTAAAGCACAGAAAATTGAGGTAAAAAAATAATGGTCCTTATTAACTATTTCATTGGCATAGGCTACTTCCAGGTACACACCTATGTATTTTGCTTTTTGTTGTTAAGGTAAATGAGATGTTTACTTTCAATATTTTCATTGTCTTTTAATAGTTTTTAAGAAAAGCAGTTTCTCTTTGGAGAAAGATCTTTAATCCTGATATGTAAGTTGAATCATATCTCAATTCTGAGAGTAATTTTAGAAGCAGTTCTTGGGTTTGCCATCAGTGAGGAAATTTTAAGAACTCTCTGTAATTGAGTACAGGAAGCAGGCATGTTAAAGCCATGCCTTGGTGTTTCCTGTTTGAGGCTCAGTCAAAGGCCAGGCCACAGTCCTGGTGGGGGTCTCTACTCTTACAGCTTCTGTTATTGTTAGGTTCTAGACGCATTTTTGGAGTAATGTTTCTTACATAGTGAAGTCAGAGTAATTCTCTGTGGAAATGTTAGGGGTTGTCTTTTCATTTTCTTTTAAAAATTATTAATATGTGATACATACTAAGAAGATATGTAACCTCAGACCTAGAACTTTACTAACCATGATGAGTGTATCTGCATGCTTCTCCCCAGTTTTCAAGTTTATATTTTGCAAGACCCGCAAAGGGTATAGAGTGCACCCCCAGGCTGTACCTTGTAGTACTTAGTGAGTCTGCATTTTCCTTTCAAACCATGCAGTAAATCCGTGCACTTCTTGAAGAACAGCCTGTGGGTGACTGGCTACCTTGCAGTATAACCTTCAAAATAGCAAACCTGTCCTTTGCTCTACCAGATGAGATCACATATAGGAAAGTCCTTAGAAATTATGAAGCTGCATATGAGTGTAAATCTCTCTATGGAAATGCTATGTACTGCTATCAAATTTAACAACTCTTTCAGATGTCCTCGAGGAAGTGAAATTGTTTTAAACAAACAATAAACAGAGCCTACACCAAGCGGGTTAGGATCCATGGCAACTGGAAGTGGGAAGAACAAAGGAGACTTTGGGGACAATAATGGTTTAGAGCTTGTCAAACACATTTTCTGGATGAATAAAACATGAAAAGAAGAGTACATGTAGAAAAGCAGAGAATGAAATTAGCAAACAGGGAAAAGCAATGTATATGATAAGAAATTTGAGCTTGGCGACACCTGGATGGGTCAGTCGGTTGTGTCTGTTCCGCTCAGATCAGGATCTCAGGGTCCTGGGATCGAGTCCTGCATTGGGCTCCTTGCTCGGTGGAGAGCCTGCTTCTCCCTCTCTTGCCACTCGCCCTGCTCATGCTCTCTGTCTCTCTCTGACAAATAAATGAATAAAATCTTAAAAAGAAAAGTTTAAAGAAAAGAAATTTGAGCTTGTTAAAAATGACTATGCAGTGATTATAGAAATTATATTTTGGCAAAGGAATTATAAGTATATATTTTTAAATACTTTGTATAGTAAACATGTGAAGATCAATTTAAACATTCCATTTCATAGATTTAACCACATATGCATTCCCATATTCATCAAGTATTAAATTGTTTTGGTCTTTCACTACTATAGTATCTCTAAATAAAAGCTGGCAGGCATTTATCATGGGATACAAAGACACATCTTTTATGGAATGGATTTGGTAGAAACCCTTGTTCTTACTGGCTTGCTGTGCTCAGGTGGGCCCTGCCAACCTCGTGTGCCCAACATGATCTCACAGGTGTAATGGTTAGTGAATTTTTTGAACAGGAAGGTCATATGCTCGATGTCTTTGATTTATGAATGAAGCCTTTTGAAGTGGCAAGGAACTACATGTCACTTGTCCCTTTCTTGTTTAAGTGTTTAAAACAGTAAATCCAGAATGAATCCTTTGACAGCTAGACGGGAAGAAAATGAGCAGCTACAGTTAAGTACCTGAGGACATTTAATTAGGGAATGTAAATTACACCAATTCTGAACTCTGCTGAAAAAGATACCTGATTTTTAAATGTTACCCTTTAACAAAATTACAAAAGAAACACACGATAACAAAAGTCTAATATATGAAAAACTACCACACGAAGAAAAAATTATTCATTATAACACTCTAACATTTTGGTGTACTTTCTTTTAGCCTGAGGCCAGAATCTACATCTAAGTCATCTTCATGCTCCCAGAGTCTCTCAGGAAACTGGGTCAGAGCAGGCCCTCTATAGATGTTCAGTGAATTAAGTGAAGTAATTACGGGGTGTCTTCAAACCTTTCTTTCTTCTCTCACCTTTCTTCTTGGTCATTGTTAATCAGTGATTATTGCTTTCATCTTTGTACCTATGGAAAGGTGAAACTAATGAACAAAATGTATAATAAGTATGAATTTGCCACACATAATGAAATAAAACTGATATTTCAGGAGTGGCACAATGGTAATGTCAAGGAGAATTATAAAGCCATCTACCTCTATGTTTCTTTCGATTATTATCAAGAAAGAGAAACTGACATAGCAGACCACCATCAGTGAGGAAATACATTAATGAGGACTAAGTAATAACCTTGTGATTCATTCTTTAACCCTTTTATGGCCATCTTTGAGACGGCCATCCAGTATTTCTGGCTCATAGTCTTCTAAGTGGCGTGGTAGGACTGCACTTTCCCTCACATCAAAGTTAGGCACGGTCATGTAACTTCGAGTGGCCAATGGAATAAGGGTGCAAGTGAAATGTCTTACATCTAGGTTAAGATTTATGAGGCTATTTCACACATAACCTTTCCACACAGAGGTGATCCAGACAGCATATGTTAATCTGAAACTACCATCAGTGTCTGTTCCTGATAAACAGATCTCTACTACTGACCAAGGCTTGGGAGGTAGTGTGATTCGGAAAAGAAATTTTCATTGGATTAAGCCCATGAGATCTTGGGTGATTATTTGCTTCCACAGTGTAATTTAGCCTGTCCAGACTCATGCATTCACATTCGCAAAGCTGGGCAATTTTCTAGTCATTGTGGAAACTAATATCAATAAAATATGCATCTTTGCTTCAGAGGAGTTTCCCTTCAAATAAGAGAGTCAGGCACACAAAAAGTACAATTCAGCCTATAAGCACATTAAGTGCAATAAAGTATAATAAGTCAAACATTTATAGGACACATTAAAAGTTGTGGGAGGTATTGCTTCAGGTAACACGGTTTGAATTAAAAAGCTGTAAACTCCAACGATGTCATAGTTGAAAATGAATTCTTTCCAGTAGCTTTTATCAAACACTCAGAAAATATTTTATCAGCAGATTCATTATTCTGGCTGTATTATTTAAGACTACAGTATTTAAAATGTTTCCATATTTGATATGCAGATTTTCTCTGAATACACTATTAAATTATAATTTATCATAATAAATTATAAATATTATTAAATATGTTATTCTAAAGAAATTATAATAATAAAATCAGTAATAATAATTGCTATGAAACCATTGCTCCCCTCTTAAGATAATAAACTGCTGTGTGATATTATGCAGTGAATTCCTCTGTCACAGGGTTTATTTATTTATTTATTTATTTATTTATTTATTTATTTATTTTTATTATTATTTGTCCCAGGGGTACAGGTTTGTGAATCATCAGGCTTACACTTTTCACAGCAGGCACCATAGCAAAAACCCTCCCCAGTGTCCATAACCAACCCACCCTATCACTACCCTCCCACCCTGATGTAACTCTTAAGTTTGTTTCGTGAGATCAAGAGTCTCTTATGGTTTGTCTCCTTCCCCATCCCATCTTGTTTCATTTTTTATCTCCCTACCCCCCATGGCTCCTTGCACTGCCCCTCAAATTCCTCATATCAGAGAGATCATATGATAATTGTCTTTCTCTGATTGACTTATTTCGCTCAGCATAATACCCTCTACTTCGATCCACATCGTTGCAAATGGCAAGATTTCTTTTGATGGCTGCATAGTATTCCATTGTATATATATAGCACATCTTCTTTATCCATTCATCTGTTGATGGACATCTAGGTTCTTTCCATAGTTTGGCTATTGTGGACATTGCTGCTATAAACATTCAGGTGCATGTGCCCCTGAGGATCACTACCTTTGTATCTTCAGGGTAAATTGCTGGGTCGTAGGGTAGCTCTATTTTCAACTTTTTGAGGAATCTCCATATTGTTTTCCAGAGTGGCTGCACCAGCTTGCATTCCCACTGACAGTGTAGGATGGGTTCCCTTTCTCTGCATCCTCACCAACATCTGTCGTTTCGTGACTTGTTGATTTTAGCCATTCTGACTGGTGTGAGGTGGTATCTCTCTGTGGTTTTGATTTGTATTTCCCTGATGCCGAGTGATGTTGAGCACTTTCTCATGTGTCTGTTGGCCATTTGGATGTCTTCTTTGGAGAAATGTCTGTTCATGTCTTCTGCCCATTTCTTGACTGGGTTATTTGTTTTATGGGTGTTGAGTTTGAGAAGCTCTTTATAGATTTTGGATACTAGCCCTTTATCTGATATGTCGTTTGCAAATATCTTCTCCCATTCTGTCAGTTGTCTTTTGGTTTTGTTGACTGTTTCCTTTGCTGTGCAAAAGCTTTTAATCTTGATGAAGTCCCAATAGTTCATTTTTGCCCTTGCTTCTCTTGCCTTGGTGACGTTCTTAGGAAGAAGTTAGTGCAGCTGAGGTCGAAGAGGTTGCAGCCTGTGTTCTCCTCAAGGATTGTGATAGATTCCTTTCTCACATTGAGGTCTTTCATCCATTTTGAGCCTATTTTTGTGTGCGGTGTAAGGAAATGATCTGGTTTCATTTTTCTGCATGTGGCTGTCCAATTTTCCTAACACCATTTGTTGAAGAGGCTGTCTTTTTGCCACTGGATATTCTTTCCTGCTTTATCGAAGATTAGTTGACCATAGAGTTGAGGGTCCATCTCTGGGCTCTCTATTCTGTTCCACTGATCTATGTGTCTGTTTTTGTGCCAGTACCATACTGTCTTGATGATGACAGCTTTGTAATAGAGCTCGAAGTCTGGAGTTGTGATGCAACCAATTTTAGTTTTCTTTTTCAACATTCCTTTGGCTATTCGGGGTCTTTTCTGGTTCCATATAAATTTTAGGATTATTTGTTCCATTTCTTTGAAATAAATGGCTGGTATTTTGATGGGGATTGCATTAAATGTGTAGATTGCTCTAGGTAGCATAGACATTTTCACAATATTTATTCTTCCCATCCATGAGCATGGAATGTTTTTCCACTTCTTTGTGTCTTCCTCAATTTCTTTCATGAGTACTTTATAGTTTTCTGAATACAGATTCTTTGCCTCTTTGGTTAGGTTTATTCCTAGGTATCTTATGGTTTTGGGTGCAATTGTAAATGGGATTGACTCTTTAATTTCTCTTTCTTCTGTTTTGTTGTTGGTATATAGAAATGCAACTGATTTCTGTGCATTGATTTTATATCCTGACACTTGACTGAATTCCTGTATGAGTGCTAGCAGTTTTGGAGTGGAGTCCTTTGGGTTTTCCACATAAAGTATCATATCATCTGCAAAGAGTGAGAGTTTGACCTCTTCCTTGCCGATTTGGATGCCTTTTATTTCTTTTTGTTGTCTGATTGCTGAGGCTAGGACTTCTAGTACTATGTTGAATAGCAGTGGTGATAGTGGACAGCCTTGCCGTGTTCCTGACTTTAGGGGAAAAGCTCTCAGTTTTTCTCCATTGAGAATGATATTCGCTGTGGGTTTTTCGTAGATGGCTTTGATGATATTGAGGTATGTACCCTCTATGCCTACACTATGAAGAGTTTTGATTAAGAAACGGTGCTGTACTTTTTCAAATGCTTTTTCAGCATCTACTGAGAGGATCATATGGTTCTTGTTCTTTCTTTTATTAATGTCTTCTATCACATTGATTGATTTGTGAATGTTAAACCAACCTTGCATCCCAGGATTAAATACCACTTGGTCATGGTGAATAATCCTTTTAATGTGCTGTTGGATCCCATTGGCTAGTATTTTGTTGAGGATTTTTGCATCCGTGCTCATCAAAGATATTGGTCTGTAATTCTCCTTCTTGATGGGGTCTTTGCCTGGTTTTGGAATCAAGGTAATGCTTGCCTCATAAAATGAGTTTGGAAGTTTTCCTTCCATTTCTATTTTTTGGAACAGTTTCAGGAGAATAGGTATTAATCATTCTTTGAATGTTTGGTAGAATTCCCCTGGGAAGCTGTCTGGCCCTGGGCTCTTGTTTGTTGGCAGATTTTTGATGACTGCTTCAATCTCCTTACTGGTTATGTGTCTATTTAGGTTTTCAGTTTCTTCCTGGTTCAATTTTGGTAATTTATATGTCTCTAGGAATGCATCCATTTCTTCCAGATTGTCAAATTTGCTCATAATATGTCCTTTTAATTGTTTGTATTTCTTTGATGTTGGCTGTGATCTCTCCCTTTCATTCATGATTTCATTAATTTCAGTCCTTTCTCTTTTCTTTGCTTCAATGATCTTTCCATTTAAGTAAGGGGGTGTAAAAGTCCCCTAATATTGTTGTATAATTGTCAATGTGTTTCTTTGATTTTGTTATTAATTGGTTTATATAATTGGCTGCTCCCATGTTAGGGGCATAGATATTTAAAATTGTTAGATCTTCTTGTAGACAGATCCTTTAAGTAAGATATAGTGTCCTTCCTCATCTCTTATTATAGTCTTTGGCCTAAAATCTAATTTATCTGATATAAGGATTGCCACCCCAGCTTTCTTTTGATGTCCATTATCATGGTAAATTTTTTCCACCCCCTCACTTTAAATCTGGAGGTGTCTTTGGGTATAAAATGAGTTTCTTGTAGACAGCATATCGATGAGTCTTGTTTTTTTATCCATTCTGATACCCTGTGTCTTTTAATTGGGGCGTTTAGCCCATTTACATTCAGGGTAACTATTGAAAGATATGAACTTAGTACCATTGTATTGCCTATAAGTGACTGTTACTGTATATTGTGTCTTTTCCTTTCTGGCCTATGTTCCTTTTAGGGTCTCTCTCTCTCTCTCTTTTTTAAAGATTTTATTTATTTATTTGGCACACAGAGAGAGATTATAAGTAGGCAGAGAGGCAGGCAGGGAGAGAGGAGGAGGCAGGCTCCTTGCTGAGCAGGGATACCTTATGTGGGCCTCGATCCCAGGACCCTGAGATCATGACCTGAGCCGAAGGCAGAGGCTTTAACCCACTGAGCCACCCAGGTGCTCCTTAGGCTCTCTCTTTTCTTAGAGGACCCCTTTCAATATTTCCCGTAGGGCTGGCTTGGTGTTTTCAAATTCCTTTAGTTTTTGTTCTGGAAGATTTTTATCTCTCCTTCTATTTTCAATGACAGCCTACCTTGATATAGTATTCTTGGCTGCATATTTTTCTTGTTTAGTGCTCTGAATATATCATGCCAGTTCTTTTTGGCCTGCTACGTGTCTGTGGATAGGTCTGTTGTTAGTCTAATATTTCTACCATTGTATGTTACTGACCTCTTGTCCTGAGCCGCTTTCAGGATTTTGTCTTTGTCACTAAAACTTGTAAGTTTTACTATTAGGTGACGGGGTGTGGACCTATTTTTTATTGATTTTGTGGGCGGTTCTTCTCTATGCCTCCTGGATTTTGATGCTTGTTCCCTTCACCAAATTAGGGAAATTCTGTACTATAATTTGCTCCAATATACCTTCTGCCCCCCCCTTTCTTATTCTTTTGGGATCCCAATTATTCTGATATTATTTCATCTTATGGTATCACTTATTTCTCGAATTCTTCCTTCATGGTGCCACTAGTTGTCTCTCTTTTCCTCAGCTTGTTTATTCTCTATCATTTGGTCTCCTATATCACTAATTCTCTCTTCTGCCTCATTTATCCTGGCAGTAAGAGCTTCCCTTTTTTATTACACCTCATTAATAGCTTTTTTTTTCCAGCTTGGTTAGATTTTAGTTCTTTTATTTCTCCATAAAAGGTTTTTATTTCTCCTGAGAGGATTCTCTAATATCTTCCATGCTTTTTGTGAGCCCAGAAAGCACCCTGATAATTATCATCCTGAACGCCAGTTCTGACATATTACTAATGTCCTCATTGATTAGGTCTCTAGTCATCATTACTGTTTCTTGTTCTTTTTTTTTTATGGTGAGTTTTTCTGCCTTGTCATTTTATCCAGATAAGAATAGATGAATGAGAGAACAGAATACTATATGGTAGCAACGACCCCAGAAAAATATACACTAACGTAATCAGAAGAAACCTGCAACTGGGGGGAGAAGAAAAATGGGAAAAAGAAAGAAGAAAAGAGAAAAAAAATCTTTATATCTACTTCTAAATCTATACATCTATATCTATATAATCTATCTGTATGTATATCTATATTAGACTGGTGAATTGAACAGAGCCACACACTTGGTTTTGGTGTATTTTGGTCTTTTAGAAGAAACTATCTCCCAACAATTTTAAAGAAAGGAAAACTTATATATATACACAAGTAAGGGTAAACATGATAAAGGAATGGAACATAAGTGTAAAGGTGAAAATTAAAAAAGATTCTAAAAAAGAAATTGTAAAAAGTTGGTCAAAAAAAAAAAAGAGCAAAGAATGTGATCAGGGTTGAGACTAGAACCAAGCCATGCTCTAGACTTAGGGTGTATTTTGATCTTTTAGAAGAGATTGTCTACCAAAATTTTAAAGGAAAAGAAAGCCTATTATGTATTCAAAAAATAAGGTTAAATACAATGAAGGGATAAATTATGACTATAAGAATAAAAGTTAAAAATGATTTTTAAAAAAAGATATTCATAAGATAAAATAGTTAAAAAAACATTAAAATAAGAAAGAGGAAAAAATTTTAAAGAAAAGAGTAAGAAAAAAATAAAATTCAAGGAATTTGACTTTGAAAGACTAAAGGATCATGGGGAAAAAGCCCTGAATTCTATGCGTTGCTTTCCCCTAGCTCTGGAGTTCCACAATTCTCAGCAATCTGTGAACTTGGCCTTGGCTGGATGTGCTTGCTGTTCTGGGGAAGGGTCCTATTACTGTGTTTCGCCAGTGTCTTTGCCCGGGGCAGAATTGCACTGCCCCCACCAGGGGCCAGGCTAAGTCATCAGCTCGTGTTCGCTCTAGGGAGCTTTTGTTCCCTGGGCGCTTTCCATACAGCTTTGGAGGACGGGACTGAAAATGGCGGCTCCCAGTCTCTGACCCGGAGGAGCCGAGAGCTTGGGACCTCAGTTCTCAGTGCACCTCAGAGAAGAGCAGTTCGTCCCTTCCATCTCCCTTTTCTCTGGCCGCGCTCTGAGCTCACCCGGCCTGTGACCGAGCATCTGTATCTCTGATGCGCGGCCCCGTTTAGAATCTCCGAACCCGGCGGATTCCTGCAGCCGCTCCCGCGCTGCTCCTCCCATACGAGGAAGGAGGGGGTCTCTCTGGATCTGCCACTTGTTGAATTCCTGCTCAAAGAGCAGCGGCCTGACTGTGCTTTGGATCACAGCCCAAGGTAACACCGAACTGAGAGGCACCTTCTCAACTCGGCTCCGTCTCTCCAGTTGGTTTCTCCTCTCTGAAACCTGGGAGCTCTGTTGTGCTCAGACACCCCTGGTCTTTTTGTGTCCCCGTGGGTCCTGAGACCACACTGTCCCCACGAGGGTTTCACCCCCCGCTTGGCCTCTGGGGCGACGTCCCTCAGTGGAGCCGACTTCTAACAGTTCCGAGTTTGTGCCCCGCTGCTCTTTCACTTGCTGGGAGCCGCCCCCCCCCTCCCCCCCCGGGCCTATCTTCCCGTCGCTTCAGATTCACTTCTCCGTATGTCCTAGCTTCCGGAAAGTGGTTGGTTTTCTGTTCCTAGAATTGCTGCTCTTCTCTCTTCGATCTCCTGTTGAATTTGTAGGTGTTCAGAATGGTTTGATAGCTCTCTGGGTGAACTCCTGGCACCTGATACTCGGTCTCCTAATCCTCTGCCATCCTGCTCCTCCCCCCCAGATTTTATTTTTCTAGGGACTGAATTTATATGTTCTTTTCAAAATCAAATTGATTCACATCTGTAGAAATATAGAGTTCAGATTTTGGTCTTAGTCTGATTTGAGTCTTTGCTCCCACACTGATGAGATTCAAAGTCTGAGGCTAGTACCTTTCATGTGCAAGAGCTTCAGTTTTAGCTATAGAGTGGAAATAATGAACTCTCATCTTTGAAGCATTTTGTGAGCACTAAGTCAGGAAGAGCTTTGTGCCAATGCTTTATTCATAGTATTCACTCAAGAAATGTTTATTAGGTGATACTAATTATATTGTCACCCACTACATTTACTCCTTCTTTAGCTGCATTGTTTCCAAAATGTTTTAACGTTAAAAGGCAATACATGTTGACCAAATATGGGTGATTTTTTAAAAAAGATTTCATTTACTTGAGAGAGAGAGAGAATGAGAGGAAGAGAGTATGAGAAGGGGAATGTCATGGGGAGAAGCAGACCCCTCGCCGAGCAGGGAACCTGATGCAGGACATGATCCCAGGACAGTGAGTCACTCAACCATCTGAGCCACCCAGGTGCCCAAGATGGGTGATTATTATTAACAATAAACAATTAAGGTATGAGGAAAATATACCAGTTTTCTAATTTTGAGATTCTTTTCTTCATGATTTGGCGAGTGCCTTAAATTTTCATCTTACATGGTTATTGAATAACTTTTAGAAAATATGGATAAGTAAAAAGAACCAAGTAACTGATACAGAGAAGTAAAAAGAATCAAGTAATAAGAACTTACCCATTAACTCAAGATCTAGAAATCTTGATCTACATCAAGATTAGGCTTTATCTTAAAGCCTATGGTAATAGTAGGCTTATCATTAATACTTTGGTAGATGTCCTGTAAGCAGTTTTTACATGTATAAGTGTGCATGTAAACAAACTATATATGGTATATGCTTTTTAATAAAAAAGAGATCATATTCTGCTTTTTAAATTATGATACTTCTTGGGGCACCTGGCTGGCTCAGTTGGAAGAGTATGAGACCAAATCTTGGAGTCATGAATTTGAGTCCCACTTTGGGGGTAGAGATGACCAAAAATGAATAAATAAACTTTAAAAATTTAAAAAAAATCAAAATTTTATATTTCATAAGCACCTCACATATGAACATTCTTCCCCACAATCTTTCTGTGGCTACAAGTGCTGCAGTTCTTCTGCCACTCCAAACCCTCTTGCCCTTTCATCCTGCCTGTGCCCAAGGCTTGGCTGGAGTGGGCTGCAGGGCACAGGAGAGACTCCCCTGTCCTCTGGGTTCACTCAGTGAGGAGCACCAGAAGAGACGGGAGAGGGGAAGCAAAGTAAGGTAATGGTATTTATTCTACTGCTGCTTCCCTGTGGCACCACTGGGGCTTTGGGGCTCTGGCTGGGCAGTCCCATGTAGCTACCTCTCTCCAGGTCTAGTTATATCCCTTCCTGGGATAATAATACAGCCCCACGGGCGCCTGGGTGGCTCAGTGGGTTAAGGCCTCTGCCTTCGGTTCAGGTCATGATCCCAGGGTCCTGGGATCAAGGCCCGCATCGGGCTCTCTGCTCGGTGGGGAGCCTGCTTCCTCCTCTCTCTCTGCCTGCCTCTCTACCTACTTGTAATCTCTCTCTGTGTGTCATATAAATAAAATAAAAAAAAATCTTAAAAAAAAAAAATACAGCCCCACTGTTGCAGTCTGAGAATCCCGTACCACCCTTGTGGTTTACTTACCTTTGTAAGTGATCTCTTTTTAAAATTCTTCAAACCATCCAATTTGAGCGTCCTGTCTCATTCCTCCTAGGATCCTGATTCATATAGTAAATTATAGGTTCTTAAACTTCAGTGAGCATCAGAATCACCTGGAATGTTTCATTTTTTTCCCCAAATTTTGATTTAAATTCCAGTTAATATATAGTGTAATATTGGTTTCAGGAGTAGTCTTTAGTGATTCACCCAGTGCTCATCATAACAATGCCCTCCTTAATACCCATCCCCCATGTGGCCCATCCCCCACTCCCCTCCCTCCGTCAACCCTCAATTTGTTCTCTGTTGTTGAGAGTCTCTTATGGTTTGCTACCTGGAATGTTTCTTAAAACTGTTTGCTAGGCATGCCCTGGGGAATTTGTGACTCAGTAAGTCTGGGAAAGGTAAGAGAGTCTATCTGCATTCTTAACAAGTTCCCAGATGATGTTGGAACTGCTAGTTTAGGGACTACACATTGAGAATCAGTGGATTAAGCATTCATTCCATTGTATGAGTGTGATCGTTTATTTAACCAACCATCTCTCCCTAATACAAGTAATTTTGACATTGATGTCAATCTTTACACACACAGGCTTGTTAGTTTCATTCAAAAGATTTCCTAAAAGTAGAACTAGGGTATAGGTATATGCAAACTTTTAAAGTTTTTTATATTTATTGCCAGATGGCCCATTAGAAAGCTTTTACAAATTTATAATTCCAACAAATATGAAAATCAGCATTTCTGTGCTATCTCTATAAATGTGTAGCATTTAATCATTTATTAAAATCTTTGCCAATTGATAAATGAGAAAATGCAGCTATTGTTTTCCTTTGAGTTATTTGGATAACTGGTGAAATGAAGGAGCTTTGTATATGCTTTTGTCTGTCTGCACTTCCTGATTTTTGGAGACCTTTGCCCATTGTCTACGTGTCTATTTGTTGTTTGTTTTATAATCTGAGATACTTTTTATTTGTAAGCAACACCAAACTTTGTCTCTTACGCATTATCTGTTATTTCCCCCAGTTTGTTCTTTGTCTTTGGATTTTATGATTATTTTTCAGACAAAACATTTTTGTTCTTCCTGTAGTCAGAGCTTTCAGCACCTCACTTTATGGTTAGAAAAACAAAAGCTACCTTTACTTCCAACAAGATGTAACTCTCTACCTGTTACTATTACTTTAATGGATTTCTTTTCATGTTTCAGTGTTTAAACTTTATTTTGATAAGATAGAGGTGTAGTTTTCCTCCATAAATCTCCTAGAAACACTCCTGAGGGATTCGTCCATTCCCCATTATTCAGAAACACCACTTCTATCAGTCGCAGAGTCTTACATGTATTAGGGTTTGTTTTTATTTTAATTAATTAATTATTTATTTTTTTAAAGATTTTTTATTTATTCATTTGACACAGAGAGAGATTACAAGTAGGCAGAGAGGCAGGCAGAGAGAGAGGAGAGAGGAGGAAGCAGGCTCCCTGCTGAGCAGAGAGCCCGATGTGGGCCTCGATCCCAGGACCCTGGGATCATGACCTGAGCCGAAGGCAGTGGCTTTAACCCACTGAGCCACCCAGGCGCCCTAGGGTTTGTTTTTAGAACTTCTTTTTGTTCCGTTGATCTGTGAGCCTCTGCCCAGTACAACACTGGTAATTACTGAACATTTAAAATGTTTTTACAGCATCTCATTGACTTTCTTTAATTCCCCCAAAATTTCTTTAGCAATTATAATGGCTACTACCACATAAAATGTCATTTTGTCTAGTTCCCTCAGAAAGGCCAATAAAATTGTGTCAAATTTTACCTCAGGGACTTTTAAATATATTTTTAAACCATTTTTTCCATGAATTTCAGCACTTCAGAATGTTCTGGGCCACCATTCTGTCCCTCTCCCCATTTAACTTGTTTTGTTTACCTTACTCAATTTAATTACCTTATTTAATTTTTATAACCCATCTATCCTTCATTTCTATAGCTTCTTTCTCCCTCTAAATCACCAGGTTTCTTGAAGGGATGTGGGCTCTGGGTGTGTGTGTCCCTGGGCTGAAGGTGCTGGCAGGGCTGGGACCATGTGGGGCTCAGTGCAGGGGTCTTGCCAGCCCCAGGTGGAGCTGTGGGTCCTGACTGGGAATAAGTGACAGAATAATTTCTGTGTCACTTTTCTGAAAGGGATCCCTTTTGCATGTTTCTATGTTACTGTATTTTGAAATGACCTTTTTTTAATGCTATTGATATAATTATTTTCTCTTTATTCTGTTTAATGGCATTCATATCCCTAAGTTTTGGACTTGACCTGAGAATGAGAAGGTTGGTGGAGGGAAGGTAGGCTCGACACCATCAGATGTGTTGAGGGTCAACTCAGGGACGTTGAGAAAAGAACAGGTAGCATTCACCTTTCCTTGGGCTTTTTCCTGGTTCATGTGCTCAGCTGGGCACGCCCTGTTTAAAATCAGCCCTTCCACCCCAGACACTCTCTGTCCCCCTTTTCTGCTTTACAACATTTTATTCCATTGCACCTGCCATCACCCGACATACTAAATATTTTTGTATTTATTTTGTTTATTGGCCATGTCATCAACAATGTGGTTTATTGTTTGTGTCTGCTACCAGAATGAAAGCTGCTGAGCCTTTCCTTCTCTGTGTCTCCTCTGTGCATCTAAAACAATGTTTGGCACATATCAGATGGGCTCAGAAATATTTGACTACATGACTGAAAGCCTGGACCCCCTTCTTCCTAGAGGTGCCCTGCAGCCCCCCCCCCCACAACACCCTTCATTAGACTGAGACTTAATCAGCTTCCAGGACCCAGCTAATGGGTCATCTCTACCAGAAAGCTCTCCTTGTGATTCCCCTTCTCAGATCCCCCGTTGTAATCCTGTGAGCAACACTGCAGAGTACCTATATGCTCACTGTCTCCCCCTGTGAGGACCCAGCCCTCAGAGCAGACTAGCTCCTGAGTTTCTAGATCCTTGCTACTACAGGGCCTGGCTCATAGCACAGACCTGGAAACTACCTGTCAAAGGAAGGAATGCAAGAATTATGTAAGAACAGACAGCAGTGGCAAGATACATTTTTGTCTTGCTCTGGCTAAGAAAGATATTTCAAATAAAGCTTTCAGTAATGCAGGCTTGTGAGGTAGTAAACTCCCTGTTCCTGGAAGTATTCAAGCACAGGCTGAATAACAACTGTCAGTGGGTACTGGGAAGGTGATTACTGCTTTCATTGTCTTGGAGGATGAACTAGACAATGGCTGAGGTCCCTGTGTCACTAAGATTCGGTGATTCTATTATTCTTGGCTAATAAAGCTTATGTTTTAAATTTTTTCCTTTCATTTTTTTCCATGCCCTAATTCCCTTTGTTCATATCTGTGCAAAGTTTGTCATGTTACTTGTATGCATTTGTGTCCTCTAAATTATGACTGCAACTACAATCCATCTCCTGTTAATTCCTTGGGAAATGCTGGTCCTTTGGCAGCCCATTTGTCTTTCTTGAATATGCAAATGTGATGGAAACATCTGTCACTTGCTCTGTGATCTCTCTTCATAAATGATGGAAGGAGAGAATAATGATTGCATGTTATTAACACCATAAACAGTTGGATCTCCACTTCAGCAAGCATCGAGATTTATAGATTAGGATATCTACCTGACTATGGAATCACTTGTTGCTACACTTTGTCTCATTTTGCTTTACCAAACAAGCTAAAATTTACAAAGGAAGTAAAAAATAAGTAGAAGATAATTTTAAAAATTTATTTATAAGAGCATTAGTTTCCTAAGGCTGCCATAACAAATTAACATGGGCTTGGAGGCTTAAAATGACAGGAATTTATTCTGGAGGCCAGAATCTCAAAGTCAAGAGGTTGCAGAGCTGTGCTCCCTCCAGAGGCTCTGGGAGGATTGGTTCCTTCCCTCTTCTAGCTTCTGGTGGCTCCAGACCTTTGTTGGCTGGTGGCTTCATGGATCTGATCTGTGTCTCCATGGTCGCATGCCTTCTCTTCTTCTCTCCGGGTCTTTCCCCTGTGTGTTTCTTATAAGGTCACTTGTCACTGGATTTAGGGCCTGTCTGGACAGTCCAGGACGATCACCTCCTCTCAAGATCTTTGACTTAATTACATGTGCACCCCTTTTTCCAAATAGAGTCATATTCACAGTTCCCGTGGATTAGAATGTGGACATCTCTTTTGGAGCCATTCGTGCCATTACAAATAGTAAGAGAGGAGGTCCCATAGGGGGAAAAGGAAACTGAATAAGGTCTCACGTGGAGATCCCAGGGATGCAACTGTATGCTGAGTTAGTGGTGTCTACAAACCGAGATCCTCTATCACTGTAATAATTACAAATAATCATAGCAGCTCTAATTTATAGAGCACTTGTTATGTGCCGGGCACTATTCTAAGTTTACAAGATCATCTTGGCTAGTTTTCTCAATGCGTCTGTAAGGAGGCAACTATTCTTGTTATTTTATAGCTGAAGAAAATGAGTGCTAGGGAAGTTAAGGAACTTGCTTAAGGTCACATGAGCAGTAGGGGGAAGAATCACTTGTGTGTGTTACCACGTGTTAAGCTCATTGAACAGAAGCAACCCAGCATCAGCCCCTGTCCAGCAAAGGCAAGGGAGGAGACTAGAAGCACAGTGGCGCAGACAAGTAGGAGCAAGTCTCAAAAGTCTTCTGCTGTGCCTGTCTGTGCCAAGGGCTCCCAGTAAAAACAAACAGCCTGGTTTCCAGAATAGTTTCCCTCTACTGCCAAGCTACTGGAGAAAAGAATGCAAACTCCATCACATTTCATCTTGGGGAGGATCGTACAGGGAAAGGAGAACCTGGTTATGGTTGATCAGCGTACATGTGGGTGTGTCTGCATGCCACACCACCACACACACACACACCCATGAGCACACACACACACATCCTCCATTCCTGTCTGTATGCCAGCCGCCTCCCTTGTTCTGTCTAGAAGGAGGTGCTGTGCAGAATAGGGTTGGAGGCAGGCCCTGCTTCTGTCTGTATTCCTACCCCACCAGGACCAAGCTTCAGAACTTCCACTGGAAGGTCCAGTGCACGGTCCAGTCATCCAGGGAGCTTGCCACGGATCACCAACAACCCCCGGGCTCCCACATGCTCCTGGCTTTATCTCTTTCCCTGAAAAGGACGCTGCAGATCGGGCTGGGGAACAAGGATCAGTCTGAGGGAGCTGGCATCTCTTCCCTGTGGGGAGGAGACACAGAAGCAAGGGGAAAGAATGGGGAGAAGGCTGCTCCATTGCCATTCATTATTTATTGGTTATTTTTTATTTGTTTATGCCTCAATTACTTAAAAGAAAAAACAGCTAGTAAAAGGTACATAAGCAACAAAACAGAGAAGCATATTTCAGAACTGGAGGCGCAGTTCTGTGAGGACAAATTGAGCTGAGGGAGTCATGGGTCCCCCCAAACCCTCACCCTACCCCCACCATTGCCAGGGCTACAACCTTGACCTAGCTCAGGTCTCCAGAAGTGACTAAGGAGGGGGCAGTGCAGGGCTGGGGGGGTGGGTGGGCATGGATTCTTCTTTCCAGAATTAGAGGAGATGCCAAGTGTGGCACAGCACTTACGTGGTGCATTACTTAGAATCTTGTCACGCAGTCCGCACGTCATCACAAGAGCTCATTTATCAGGGAGTGTCTTAGCAGCGAGGAGCCCCCAGTGTGGGCTCCCCTCTGTGAGCCTGAGAATATACCTGGCTTTATTCTTAACTGTTCGCCTGCCTTAGAACCTTCCCACTTTTTGAGAAATGCCTTAACTTTGGTTAGCTGTAAGTTCAGTTTTAATGGTAAGGGCTTTTCAGTCCCTCAGTAATGAATAAAGAAAATGAAATATTTTAATTTTTCACTGGCAGGTATTTCAAGTGTGACCGCAGTGCATTATGGAACTGTTTGTATTTATTGTGTATACATGTGTGTGTGTATTTTTTCTTTCCTATGTTTTCAAAGGTTTGTGTGTCCACAGCTGGAGTTTTCTAAAACATGTTGGTAGCCACTTACATGAAATTCCATTTCATTCTTTTTTATTTTATTTATGTATTTATTTATTTATGAGAGAGGGGGGGAGAGAGGGTGAGCAGGGGTGGGGCAGAAGGAGAGGGAGAAAGAGGATCTTATTTATTTATTTATTTGTTTGTTTGTTTGTTTATTTATTTATTTAACAGAGAGTGAGAGAGCACAAGCAAGGGGAGTGGCAGGCAGAGGGAGAGGAAGCAGCAGGCTCCCCGCCGAGGACTCTGGGATCATGCCCTGAGCCAGAGGCAGCTGCTTAACTGACTGAGCCACCCAGGTGCCCCTCCTTACATGAAGTTTCTAATTATAATGTACTCTGTGTGAATTATGTTTGAGTATATATCATAAAGTTGGAAAATTAGGAAATAATATCAAGGAAATGTGTTTTGAGGATGTGTGTGTGAATGAAGACTGTCTCTTCTGATGTCGACTTCTTCCACTCATCACAAGTCATTAATACCAGCTCAAGAGATACATAAAAGTGTAAGATATTTGGGCCACACAGGTGGCCCAGTCAGTTAGTTATGTGACTGACTCTTGATTTTGGTTTGGGTCTTTATCTCAGGGTCCTGGGATTGAGCCCCACCTTGGCTCCTCGCTGAGTGAGCCTGCTTAAGATCTATTTTTCTCTCTCTCCCCCTCCTCCTGCCCCTCCCCACCCCATGTGTGCCCCCACTCTCTCTCTCTTAAAAAATGTGCAAGACATTATGTGAAGTTTAGATTACTTTGGGGACATTACAGTGTTTTTATTTTTGCTCTTTGTGCATTTGAAAAGGACAGGGCTATCCAAGAGTTTTTGCATTTCTTTGGGGGCTTTTTATCCATAGACAGGCATTGTGACCTCAGTGTAATCATTTAACTTTTTTGGCAGTGGTCTCCCTATCAATCAACCATGCCAGCAATTATGAAAACATGCTATGAGCTTTATAGTCAGATAAATAAAATTAGAGTCTATGCCCATCAATCATTCATGCCAGAGGTAAGAAAGCAGGCTATAAGCCATTGGCATCTGTTGAGATTCAGGGTCTCAAGAGGAGACCTTCTTCTAACTATTGCTCACTCGTTTATTCATTCAATTATTCAGTTATTCAACCAGTGTTTATGTGCACCCACATGGTTCAAGCAGTTATAGTCATTGGGTCAAAAAGATGAGTGGGACATGGTCAAAACCCTCACAACCTGGTAAAGGACACTGACAAGAAATCAGAAGTCTTTAATACGGTAAATGTTAAGTTAGAAGCTGCCTAGGATAAAGTGTTATCTAGTTCTGGAAGAAACACCTAATCAAGGTGTCTCTGCAAGACAGAGATGAGTGAGGGAAGGCTGCCTGGAAAAGCTGACCCCTAAGCCAATTCTTTTATTATTCTTGAACTTTTTAGAAAGGGTAGTGATTAGTCACATTTAAAAGCCTCCTTATGTCAAAAAAATGCTAGTAATTGTTTAATTCATACTGTAATATCTGATCATCTATTACACTTCAGATTATCCTTTATAGGTTATTACAGATGATTAGCTACTTGAGAGAAAGTTTGGTAGGAATCTTTGGGCATTCAAGAGTAATGAGGAATTAAAGTGAATGACCTTAACCATTCTGCAAGCATTCTGGTCATTGAGTGGAAGGGTCCATTTAAATTCTTGATCTTAGAGGAGAGTAGGACCTGCCAGATGCTGGGCTGGCTGGTGGGGCCAGGAATAGGGGCACAAGCATAGGGTGTGTGGCCAGGGTGTGTCTGGCCAGGTGTGATGGCAGGAGCACCCAAAGAGCTCAGAGATGGCCCGATGGGAAGGACCCTGTGTACCATGCCTGAACAGTTTGCATTTCCTGCCAGAGTTTACGGCAGCCACTAAAGGATGCTAGGCAAGTAAGAGGCATGATCAGAGTAGGATGTTTCAGAAAGACCTGTGTTATTACATTTTGATGGGATGATGGATTCATTTCCTAGGGCTGCTGTAATAAATTATCACAAATTTGGTGGCTTACCACAACAGGATAATTCTCTCCTAATTCTGAAGCCAGAAATCTCATGTCAAGGTGAAGGTAGGGCCATCCTCCCTCCAAAGGCTCTAGGGGGGAATCTGCCCTTTTTGTCTTCCAGCTCCTGGTGGCTGTAGGTGTTCCTCGGCTTATGGCAACCATCCTCCAATCTCTGCCTCTGTCTTCACATGACCCTCTTCACTGTGTCTCTGTGGCCTCTCCGCTTTTAGAAGGACACTAGTCTTTTTTTTTAGAAACCACCCTAAATCCAGGTCGATTTCATCTTGAGATCCTTAGTTATATCGTCTACAAAGACCCTAGTTCCAAATAGGGTCACACCCTGAGGTTCCTGGTAGATAGGAATTTTAACAGCACACTGTCAGATGGGGACAGGTTTGGAGAGGTCTAGATACTCAGATTCTAGAAGGACCTGGAAAGACATTATAGCAGGTACCCACAAGGAGATGGAATGAGTACGTGCGTAGAGTGGGGTGGTAGACAATTTTTAGGAAATGCGTGCTTAGGGAAAATAAGGGAGGAAAGGGTAAAAAGAAGGTTGAGGGGTTATGGAGTAAAAATCTAATCTCCATAAAATTGGCATGCTGCAAGTCCTAACTCATATGCCACTCTTCCTTCTGTAACAATGGCTAATAACATTTATTTTTATCTTTATGGTTAGGACTATGCTAAGAGTGTTACTACCATTATCTTGTTTAATTCTTAGACAGTCTTCAGAAACCGCCACTATTATGATCAACTTCCACCCCACTGTAGAGATGAAACCACTGAGTTTGGAGAGGCCAAGTGATATGCCAGTAAAGAAATGCTGGAGTTAGGGGCGCCTGGGTGGGTTAGGCCTCTGCCTTCGGCTCAGGTCATGATCTCAGGGTCCTGGGATCGAGCTCTGCATTGTGCTTTCTGCTCAACAGGGAGCCTGCTTCTCCCTCTCCCTCTGCCTGCCTCTCTGCCTACTTGTGATATCTCTCTTTGTCTCTCTCTCTCTGTGTCAAATAAATAAATTAAAAATCTTAAAAGAAAAGAAAAGAAAAGAAATGCTGGAGTTAGGATTTGAACCAGGCAACCACACTCCAAAGCCAGCACTCACACATCACATGCCCCCACTCCACGCCTAGTTACTTCTCCTTCTTTGCCCTCCACCCGCAATACCATATGGGATATAGCTCTCTTTTGTCCTTTGTCAATTTCTAACTAGTTTATCTTTTAAGTAGATTTGTGTGCAAGTCTTGAGAGCAGGATCTGAACCTTTTTCACTTTTGCATGGTGCCTCCCATATCTGTACCTTGCATTGCACAAAGATCACATTCTTGAGTGTTTATCAAATAAAGGTTAATTCAAACCACACCTATATGTCCAGCCTGTGTGAGAGACAGACAAGGAAAGACAATTATTGAACAGTTTGTGGTGTGCCAAGATTGAGGTCAGCCTAAGGACCTTGGGATGAGTTTAAGAGGGACACTTAGCTGAGACTGGGAGGGGAGTGGGTGGGAGGGTCAGATAAGGGCAGCTTTCTGGGCCTGAGGCCTGAACTGCAACTGAGGGGATGTGTAGGAGTGGCCCAGGAAAGTTCCTGCAGAGACAAAAGCTCTGTACGTGGCTCAGTATGGCTGGAGATGGGGAAAGAGGAAAGGGTGGTGGCCAGAAATAAGCGTGGGCAGGTAGGCAGTGCCAAAGCCATCAGAAACTTTTCTGTTGTGCTATCCAGTCTGACCTTCATTCAGAGGAAACAACGGAAAGACTTTAAAGGGTTGAAGAATTGAAGAATCAAACTCAAGTTCCGAGAATGGCTCTCCAGCAGCGTGGAGGGAGATGGGCCGTGGGGGGCTGGGACTGGAGGCAGGAGTGTCAGTGGAGAGGCAGCTGAGACACTGTGAGGAGAGTGTGGACAATCGGAAGTGGGGTGACAGCTTTCTATATATAGATAAGTGTCAATATACCATGTAGAGGGGTGAGAAGTAGAGGTCACTGGAAAGTAGGATCAAAAGAACTTGGTGGCAGATGTAGGAGTCAGAAAAGGGAAGAGGCAGGGATGACTTGGGGGTGGTCACTGGGACGCAGTTTGTGGCCAGAGGCAAGTCAGTGATTGGGTTTGGGACTTGGTGGGTTTGGGACTCTGGATGCAGATGTCTGAGGGTGGCTGGGTTTTTAGGTCCTACCTCCTGAGCACCTGGCCTTGTAGGAGCTGTTGGAATGGTGGGCAGGCAGCCTCCATTCTAAAAGAATGAATTGGAATTTGGAATTTAGAGATTACCGAGTTGGGAAGACTTAAAACAACAAAAGCAATACCTTTCAGGGAAACACTTGACACATTTGACACTTATCAATATATTGAAAGCTTCTGTCTAAATATATTGAAAGCTTCTGTCTAAAGGAGGATAACATAAAAATAAATACAAGTGAAGAGGAGGAGCTGGGAGAATCCACTAGCAACACATGGATATACTTGTCAAAGGATTTAGGGTACTAATCAACGGGGATCAGGGACACATTCCTATACCCACACAAATGAGCGAAGAAAATGAACCAGCAATTCTTAGAGGAACTAGAAATTGTCAATGAACATTTGAAGAGATACTTGGTTTCACCTTCAATTAACAATATGCAATTTTAGCAACAATGGATGTTATTTTACTCCCACCAGATTGGTGAAATAAACAATCTAAGAGGAGCAGGAAATGGCTCTTTGTTCATTGCAGAAATATACAAGCCAAGCTGAGAATAAACTAAAACGTCTACTTCTGAGGCCAAAGGAGGGTGGTTGCTAGGGAAACTTGACTTTTATCTGTGATGTTTCAATTGTCTTAGTAGGAGAATGTGCTCATGGCTTATTTGTATATTTAAAATTAACAAAAAAAGAAATCATTGCCTCCCCCTCGTTTTACGGTACTGCGTAATTACAAGGAATCATGACATGTGTTACTCACTGTTGTTTTCACAGCAGGAAGAAAGACTCGGGATGTGCTTTACGAATACTGTTTATCTTTCCATCACATTTTAATTATTGGTGATATGGAATCTGGAAGTAAAGGAAATACCAGTCAAGAGGGAAAATAGAGTCTAGAGCAGGGTTTTTCAAGAAGAGCACTGTTATTTGGGGGCTGGGTCAACACTTTCTTGTTGTTAGGGGTTGTCCTGTGCCATGGAGAATGGTCAGCAGCACCCCTATCCTGTCTTCCTGAGTTGGGAGGAACCGCTGGTCTAGGCAAAGCCCAGAAGGAGAAGTTAGGCTTCCCAACTCAGCCCAGTTCCACTTCTGCAAGACAAAAATTAGGGACCTAATTATTAGGTGCTAGTACTTCGCTATTTCCTACACCACTATTGTATATTCCTTGACAAAATTATATTTTACTGTTTTTTTTTTCTTATCTTTGCATTTTAGATATATTTCCCATGCCCAGGTAGGGGCAACTCTCTGCCTGACAAGACTGTGGCTTTTGATCCTCCAGGATACCTCAGAGCCATGAGATTATGGAGAGAAAGTAATTTTATTTGTTGAATATCATCAGAACTTCTGGACAGAAGTTCATTCAAGGGGGCACACTTTGTTTCCAGTCATAGGTGCATTAAGGCCCTTGGTGGTAACAGAAATCCACACAAACTAGCTTAGACCAAAAAAAGGAGTCAATCACCGGAAGACTACAGTTTGTGACAAGGCCCCAAATGGGGAGCACGCTTGCAGAGATTAGACTTTGGGAGACAACCCTGGGGGGTATCAGAGCCTGAATTTTAAATCAGCTGGGTCAGCTGTGTTAGGGAAGAAGCATTATTTTGTCCAAAGAAGAAGAGCTGTTAGGTCACAGATCACCCAGTCCTGGAGGCTAGTTTGGGGAGCAAGAGCAGGATTAGGAGGACTCTATTAAGTGGGTGCCAGCAGTCCTGAGAGAGAAAGTGTCCCAGCTGACTGGTGACAGTGAGGATAGAGCAAGGACACGATCCCAAGGAAATCAGACAGTGGGTTCACCTGGGAGTAGGACCAGGTGCGTGTGCAGGGCAAGTGTCCTTTTGTACACAGGGAGGAAAGACTGTAGGTTAGGCGGCTATGGGACATGAATGGAACCAGTGTCCTCTAACTTAGAGATGGCGATGCTGGCATGGCTTGGTGTGCAGTGTCACATTGTTACAGGAGGTTGATGGGAGCACACTGGTGGGTGAGACGGCAGAGTGTCAACCTGGAGAACCCATGTGCTTTAACTGGATTCTTCTGTCCCTCACATTTTAATTTCAAAACAAAAACAAGGTAAGGGTGTAGATTTAGAAAAGAATAAAGTGCCTGACTTTGTTGTATGGAGTGAAGATTCCAACTTGACAGTCAAGGAGTTCCCAAACTATTCTGAGTGATGGGAAATGTAATGTGTTGAGCTGTTCAGAATCACTAGTCCCTCTCTCTCTCTCTCTCTTTCTCTCTCTTTCTCACAGACACACACATTTAAGTTCTCATCTGCTCTTTTATGGATCTTATTTTCAAGTTGTATTTCCTGGTGTCTGCTCCTGGAATTTCTTTAGTTCTTTTTTTTTTTTTTTAAGATTTTATTTATTTATTTGACACAGAGCAAGAGAGAGATTACAAGTAGGCAGAGAAGCAGGCAGAGAGAGAGGAGGAAGCAGGCTCCCCGCTGAGCAGAGAGCCCGATGAGGGCCTCCATCCCAGGACCCTGAGATCATGACCTGAGCCCAAGGCAGAGGCTTTAACCCACTGAGCCACCCATGCGCCCGCTTTAGATCTTGTTCAGAATTTGAACATTTGCATTTAGGCACCACACTTTCAGCAAATCCACCAGCCAGCCCCCAGGGATAGGACACTTAGGAGCTCTGCATGGACAATCTAGTGGGAAAAGACAGTCTCAGAAAATATAATTCAATGATATGAGAAGATGTATGAGAAGCAATGGAGGAAAACCCTTTTTCCCCTTCTGGGAGTTTTAGCTCATATCCTAGAAAAGTCTACAATCCAGAAATTTGAAGAATTTCCTTTGAATGATAAATGACCAGACTTGAAAGTGTTTAATATAGTATCTCCTTCAAAGGACTGGACATTCTTATCCCTTCTCCCTGTTGTCGGTTGCATTATAGGAAATCTTGTCAGTAAGATGGCACTTGTAGATAATAAAAATAAAATGCTTTTGGTATTTCATCTGACAGCTTTTGAGATTAGTTTAATATTACTTATGTGCTGGTGAGCTTTAAGTTTCAATGAGTTGAACATTTAAGCAGATACAAGACTTTCACAGTCACTGAGAGTTACTTATGTTTATTATAAGTATAAAAGCAAAAAATCTACTCTACAACTCAGTATTTTTAGCATTGGGCTTTAGAAGCTTCTGAGATTTTTTTTTTGTAAAAATCCTTTCATATATGTTTGTTTGACATCAAACACATATGCACACTTATAGACAGGGTCAAATTTTACTTGTATACTATTTAAAGCAGTATTATAAGCACTCAAACGAACAGGTCAAATTATGCTTACATACTAACTAAACTATTATTAAATGCACTTGAAGGTAATGTGTTACTTCATGTTTAAAATCACTTTTTTTTTTTTTTTTTTTTTACTTGACAGAGAGGGAGATCACAAGTAGGCAGAGAGGCAGGCAGAGAGAGAGGAGGAAGCAGGCTCCCCCCTGAGCAGGGAGCCTGATGCGGGCCTCTATCCCAGGACCCTGAGATCATGACCTGAGCCGTAGGCAGAGGCTTTAAACCACTGAGCCACCCAGGTGCCCTAAAATCACTTTTAATAGCATGCTTTAGGTTGGAGGAAAATAAACAATCAAAAGAGGCATGAGACTCTTGGTGCCTGTCCCTCCCCCGATTCCTTTCCCCAGCACTGAGAATGTTCTTAATTGGCACAGTTCCCTACAGGGAACCAATGTGACAATTAGAAGTCTGCCCTCATTATAAGAGGCTCAAAGGAATACAAGGTGTTGGGAAATACTCTTATTTTCTCGGTCGCATTATAAGGAATCCTTGGACACAGCAGTCAGGGGCTCTGTAGAAAGCCATGTGCTCACTGAAAGGGATGCTTTTCATTCCAGGCTGGAATGGATAAGCAGCTGGTAGGATACAGACAGCCACCTCCCCTGGGGTTGTTTTGTTTGCCCTTGTCAAATCCGTCCCTGTGTCTTTAAGCGCCCACTGCTTTCGGTTCCTAACCCTCATTCCCTGCAAGGCAGTGGTTCTGTCTCTGTGCAGGAAAGTCTCAGGTTCAGAGGACACCTCAGACTTCCCATCCCTTTATCCCTAGGGCTGCTCTGGTTGTCTGTATATTTTGATTTTGTGTAAAATATAATCTGAAACTAAGGTTCTCTGGGAAAAAAACATTAGCAAAATCAGCAAACCCCAGCTTTCAGGTGTAAGTGACTACTGCGAGAATGTTCCAGTCTTACCTGGGCCCCCTGCGAGACATTCTCAGTGAAGCACAGAGTGGAGGCACCCGAGGAAGAAAGTGGTAAATCCTGGGACTCAAGATGACACCAGTCTATCCATTCCCAGAGGATGGGATAGGGTGGGCAGGTTCGAGGATTATATAAATACAAACTCTCCCCACCCCCTCATGAAGGAAAGACAAAAGAGCCAGAGGAAAGTTAAAGGGCCACTTAGAATGTTGAGCAGGGCACAGAGATTTTGCTGTCTGGTTCCTGGAAAGGAAGCGTTGGTCTACTTCTGGACAATCAAGTGTACAGTGTCGAAATGGGTTATTTCTCCTTTGGCACCCAGTGACCATATGCTGCCCTCCAGAAGATGTCTGCTCCTAATGTGTTTAGGAAAACAGTCTGATTAAATTAAGTTACTGAGGGTGTGATGACGCACAGTATACCCACCACTACCTGGATGCCTCGATGAATCTTGATAATTGGAATTTCAGGTAAAATTGGGAAGATGGTGTAAATATGCTTCTGTGTAGGGAAGGGGTTCATGCCCCAGTGCCTGGCAAAGCTCGTTTCTGAGTCATCATTCTTGCCCTGGAAGATCCCTGGAAATCTCTTGTGAGGGATTGGAAGCTGGAACCTCATCAATCTGGGTTTCCTGGGTCATGGGTAGGTGGCCTCAGATGGGCACCCTTGTTCCCAGCTAACCCCCAAGTGCGCTTTCTTCCTTAGCTTCAGCAGCCGTTCTGTTCCTTGCTCTAAACCGTGACTCACAGATGACCCCAGTTCCTTCCCTGCTTCCCAGGTCTTGTCCCATTTCAGCCTGGGCCAGGAAATAACCCACTAGCCCAGCCTAGGACAAGGGTCCCTTATGCTCAGGCTCTGGTGTGAGCTGAGAAGAACCCCCAGCCACCACTTCATACCCTCCCAAGTTACTGTCTCTTTTATCAGCTTCTAGGAACAAAAACACCTCTGGAGAATTTTGTTTCTTTATTGCATGATGCACAATGTTTTTATTTCAACCAACTCACTAACACATGGGGGACACTATCAAAATGTCTTTTTTGTGCTGTCAGTGGACAGCAAGCAAAGAATGATTTAGAATAGCTGACGTTTGCTCTGCCCCCAAAGCAACTCGAAGGGAATACACTTAATATCATGTCTCATTTTGTTCGATTTAATTAAAATTTTTATCATATAATATCTGATAAAAAGAAATAAATGTTCTATGTATATGTAAGTGATGAGGCATAGTAATAAACCCATCTCACAATTTAAGCATTAGAACAGCTGAAGGTACAGTACCTATGTGCCCCCCCACCCAGCTTCCTGTTTTCTTGATATAATTTTCCATAGAATTTATTATGAAAATTTTCACATGGACAGGAAGGCTGAAGGAATTTCATTGTGAACATTTCTGTTAGGTTTCAAGTAAAAATTTCTTCTGAACGTCGAAGATGGAGTTTCAGCCACATATGCTAGCTGATTCTTATTCAAGTGGGTGGTTAGGAGATCCCTTCACCATGCAGATTGGGAATCCTCTGATGAAAGGCTCTTTACAAGCACAGCAAATCACTGCCAAAATGCAACTGATTTGAAGGTTAGGCAGAGTAAATCCAATAATATTTGCTCTATCTTCTCTGTGCATGTAAGAGGAAATATTTTGGGAAGAGCATGGAGCTTTTTATGGAACAAAGAAGTCATGGAGGCTCTGGGGTGGCATTGTACTCATTTGCTTTCAATAGACCGCTCACTTTGATAAATGCAGACCTTTCATGGGTGAATGTTTTTAATATTTCAGTCACTTTTTCCTTCTCACAGGCATACCTTATTTGAATAGTCTCTTGGTTCTGCTGCCTTTTCAATAGCTAATTATGTCTTAAGGTTTTTTTGTTTTGTTTTGTTTTCCCTTGCCCACATTTCCTCTTAATGTTCATAGCAGTTAATGGCCTGCTCACATCTGAGTAACCTTTTACATAATTCTGCTTGGAGAGCCACATGATATTTTCTTAGCATAATGTTTACCTACTTTGTAAGTACTCCTTGAGGATGATAAATAGATTACCTGATGGAGTTGGTATTTGCAGATAAAGAGTGGTAAATATGGGCAATTACTGATAAAGGATGGTGGACCTTTTGTACCCCTGGATTCAATTCTGGAGTCCATTACTGTGTGGAGAGTGCTTCCTGGGGAGGGTGGGGCGGGGGACTGTAAAAGACACCCCCAGGGTCTCTTTTTCTATGCCATATTTTTTCAGAAAGAGAGAGCCAGGGCGCCTGGGTGGCTCAGTGGGTTAAAGCCTCTGCTTTCCGCTCAGGTCATGATTTCAGCGTCCTGGGATTGAGGCCCGCATCAGGCTCTCTGCTCAGCAGGGAGCCTGCTTCCTCCTCTCCCTGTCTCTCTGCCTGCCTCTCTGCCTACTTGTGATATCTCTCTCTGTGCCAAATAAATAAATAAAATCTTAAAAAAAAAAAAAAAGAAAAAGAAAGAGAGAGCCAGGCTACAACCAGAACTATACAATGGAACTGTAGGGAGAGGCTGCGAAGTAGTCCTAATTTTGTATCTTGGGGGCCATTTTTCAGTATGTGTCTGTGATGCTCCAGAACAGGGGTTCTTCCCCTGGGATCTGGGGACCCCTAGGTTAGAGTTTCTGGAATTTGTATAGAGGCCACCTGTGTTAGGATCCCTTGGCAGTGTCCATGAACAGGCAGGTTCCTGGGCCTCATTTCTAGATCTCCTAGATGACTCTTTTAGGGGCTAGAGTTTGGGAATTTGTGTTGTAAACAAGCTCTCTAGCTGTTCTCTAGAGTACATTAAAGTTTGAGAGCCACGTCTGTAGAGTTTCAGGGTTTGAAATTTCCTGAAATTGTATCCAAATATTTTTGTGATTTGCATATGAACATTTTTCCAGGACAGTCAAAATATTTGGAACTACTACTCTAGAAAATAGAATCCATGGGCCCTGAAGGAATTAATCCTACCATCTTACCATTTGGGATTAAGTGACTCAGCTTCTGTGGGAAATGGCACCCAAAGAGGCTTGATGGCCAAGAAAACAGGTTGGAACCAAGTGCCAGAACTCCCCTCATTACCATCAGTAACGAGGACCTCAGCAAATTATTCTTCCGGTACTCAGTTCTGATCATGTTACCTCTCAATCCAAAATTCCATGTGCTCCCCACTATTTAATATATAAGAATATAAGAAGCAGTCCCCAATATAAGAAGCAGTCTGGGCTGGGTTGGTCCCCCCAAAGTTTTCATTAATTTCCCTCCTGTCATCCTCCCTGTGTTATCTTCCAGCCAGGATGAGCCCCTCACCATTCTATTCCTCCTATGGTGTGGTTAAGAAAGGCTACACGGTATGCCTACAATAGCCAAAATATGGAAAGAGCCCAGATGTCCATCAACAGATGAATGGATAAAGAAAATATGGTTCATATATGCAATGGAATATTACTCATCCATCAGAAAGAATGAAATCTTGCCATTTGCAACAACAGAGATGGAACTAGAGGGTATTATGCTAAGCAAAATAAGTCAGTCAGAGAAAGACAAATACCGTATAATTTCACTCATATGTGGAATTTAAGGAACAAAACAGAAGCATAGCGGAAGGGAAGGAAAAATAAGATAAAGACAGAAGGGGTGTCAAACCATAAGAGACTCTAGGAAACAAACTGAGGGTTGCTGGAGGGGAGGGGGATGGGAGGGCGGGATAGCGGGGTGACGGGCATTAAGGAGGGCACATGAAGTAATAAGCACTGGGTGTTATATACAGCAGATGAATTACTGAACTCTACCTCTGAAACTAATAATACACTATATGTTAGCTAAGTTAAATTTAAAGAAAAAAGTTTTTAAAAAGGCTGCAGAGTCAGATCTGAGCTCCAGTCCTGGCACTGTCCCTTGTTTGTTAGCTATGTGACTCTAGACAAGTGACTTAAACCCCTTGAGCCTCAATTTCATCCCTAATGACATTAGAATAATTGCACCTACTCAGCAAAACTTTGAGAGAATTAAACAAGTTATGGAGCTCTGCTCAGTGTCTGGAATTCAGACAAGAGCTCAATGGCTGGCACCGTTCCTCCTGTCCCTCTGCCTTCCCCCTTCACTGTGGATCCCACACTCATCATTTCCTGGAAGTTTCCTTGGGTCTCCCGTCACTCCCCCCTGCAGGAGGCACTTCTCCCTCTTCGAATACAGGTAACATTTTATTTTTATCTTTCTTTGGCATTTACTGCTCCCTGCTTTGTGTGACTTTTATGTACCTCTCTTATCTAGCCTGTCCCTGTGGACAGGATTCCTCATGGACCCAGACAAAAGCCTCCTTGCACATAAGAGCTGCTCAACTAAAAAGCTGGTTTGAGTGCTATTCATGATAGAGAGGAATTTTGTGTCTTTCTTATTATCCAGGAATTTACTGGATTAAAAAAGGCACTTTGTAACATGGAGATGATCAAATATCAAATGATTCCACAACTTGACCTCTAGACAGCTGTCTACCAAGTGTCTGCTCTCTATAATAGCTTACAGTTATTGAGCTATTTTGTTTATTATGCGTTAGTTACTGTGTGAAGCTCTATCCCTGATCTAACCCTTACAATGGCCTTTTGACTTGGGTTCTCTAACACCACCAATTTAAAGGTGAGATCTTGTGGCTTAAAGAGGTCAAGAAAGGGGGAGGGGTACCTGGGGGGCTCAGTTGGTTAAGCGACTGCCTTCGGCTCAGGTCTTGATGTTGAGGTCCTGGGATCGAGCCCCGCATCAGGCTCGCTGCTCTGTAGGGAGCCTGCTTCTCCCTCTCCCTCTGTCTGCCGCTCCCCCTGCTTGTGTTCCCTCTCTGTCAAATAAAGAAATAAAATCTTAAAAAAAATAAAGAGGTAAAGAAAACATGCCCAAGGTTCCACAGTTAGAGGATGTACAGCCAATGGGACCTTATGCCTTAAGGACTGTGCTACGTGGTGCCCCTTTCCCTGCCCCCCTGGCCCCCTCTGGCTTTGAAATCTTACAAAGGGCCTTTCATTGCCCATTCTTCACACTAGAGAGGGCTTGGTGACGTGGGCAACTCAATTGCACAAATGGCATTTTCAGAGCTCTTCCTGAAAATATCTTCCTTATGGAGGCTAAAACTTCCATGAGGTCTTTAAATCACTTAAAGAATATTTAAATAAAACCCTGAACATCATATTATCTAGAGGACAGGGCCTTGGAGAATATCAGCGACTTTCTTGGAAGTGCCAGGCCCTTCACAGATATCACCGAGAAAGGAGAAAGCATTTTCTCCAGAATAATTCATCCTCTTTTCTTCTGCGGTGAGAAACCATCAAAGTTGTTGACACTCAAAAGAGATCTTGCTTTCCACGAGAAATAATAAATGGAAAACAGCCATCCTACGTTGCTGGAGGGAGCGGCTGACAGCTCTACCCAAGGGCTCCAGTTTCAATCAAGCTGTGTTATTTGCACAACATCAAAGGTGAAGTCAAAATCTGCTGCACAGAGCAGAGGACATTATAGTATAATGTTCTTACCCCCAAGTCTGAGAATTCCGAGGATAATATTATGCCAACCTTAGCTTGAGTTGTACTGTACTTCAGTAGATGCTCCCTGTGTTCAAGAGCCTAGATGTGGTATTAAAATTGAGCAG
Organism: Ailurus styani; assembly: GCA_002007465.1. Classification (NCBI taxonomy): domain Eukaryota; kingdom Metazoa; phylum Chordata; class Mammalia; order Carnivora; family Ailuridae; genus Ailurus; species Ailurus styani. Next base: position 127,328 of record LNAC01001632.1, read on the forward strand.
TCTTTATATTTTATTGGCACCTAAATCCCTTAATGTGATTATGGTCACCCATTAAAATGAAGTCCAGCAGGGGGGAGTTGACTTACACCTTATTCCCTTCCTGTCTTCCTTTCTCCCTTCTTCCATCCCTTTGCTTCCCTTCCCTTTCCTTCCCTTTTCTTTCTCCCTTCCCTTTCCTTCCTTCCTTCCCTCCCTCCCTCCCTCCCTCCTTCCTTCCTTCCCTCCCCTCCCTCCCTCCTTCCTTCCTTCCCTCCCTCCCTCCCTCCCCTCCTCCCTTCCTTCCTTCCTTTCTTGCTGAGAGATCAAATATATTCAAAAGCAAAGATTACACTTCCACTTTTTTTTTTTTTAAGGGAGAGAGAGAGCATGCACGCAGGTGCAACTGTGGGTGGGGAGGGGCATAGGGGGAGAGAGAGAGAGAGAGAATCCCAAGCAGGGTCCATGCCCAGCACAGAGCTGGATGCAGGGCTCAATCCCATGACCCTGAGATTATGACCTGAGCCAAAATCAAGAGTCAGACACAACTGACCGAGCCACCCAGGTACCCCAACACTTCCAGTTTTAAGAACACTTGAATACAAAGAAATGTGTTTTTAATCTATTTAGTATTATATATTGTCTGTATTATATACTGCAGTGTAGATTATGACTGTTATTCATACCTAGAGAAAGTTAGGTATTCTAATCAGGAGCCCATATCTCAGGAGTTGTGTTGCTAGAACCTACCAAAAGTTCACTACCCAGGGCATGGTTGAGCTTTATTTATCAACATTCAAATTAGTCCTAATGTGTTCATTAACTAGCTCAAGGGATACTAGAATCATTTTTCACTGGTGAAATTGGTCTAGGAAGGTTATGCAGGCATCTTTGCGTTTGTCTGCAGAAGGTAAAATAATCAGAAAAAGGTTGAAGACCCTAGCCTTATGTGACTGTGATTAAGCCTGTTGCTGAAGAGTTTGCTCAGGAATAGAGGTGGAGCTTTACTGTCCCTGTACTGTGGCTCCGGAGACAATGTCCTCCAGTCCCATGCTCTCTAATGGTTAGAGGCTGTGCAAAGAACCCAACAACTCTGAGTATCCAAACTGACTTAGGCTCCTTCTTGTGGAGTATATTCATTCTCTGGTATATTTTCAGTGATTTAAGTGCAAATTTGGCTGTAACTTCCAAGGGCACTTCCCCAAGCCTCCCTGCAGAACACACAGGAAACCCTTACCAACTGTATACAATTATAAAGTGAGAGCTGCTCTCACTTCATCTTTATTTTAATGCAGACGTTCACCAAATATTTACTGAGCATCTACTAGACTCAGTGCCCTGAAAGGGTAGCTGCTGGGCTGTGGGAGCAAAGGGTATAAAATAAGGTCTTCATGTGCAGGGGCTCATTTGTCATTTGCCTTTGCCTTCATGACTTAGATTATAAAAAATGTCACAGGAACATTACTCAAAACCTTTCCCCTGTGAAAACTCTTCCAGCCCTTGCTACTGTCCCCTCCATCCTGTAGATCTGGTTGGTGGCATGGGGCTGGGAAAGAGATACCTGGTTCTCCGGCCCTGTTCTGAATGCTCCTGCTCCTGTCCCTCGCTCAACCCCTGCCATACACGATGTTGGCCTATTTCCAGAACAATAATTCACCTGTTACAGTCAGCATGAGTTAGGGTCCTGGGTATACTGGCGAATGTTTCAAAACTGGCGATTTTAAGAAAATGAAGTCTATATACATACATACACATTTATTAAAAATTTTGGTGATGTCAATGTTAGGTAGCACACAGTTTGCAAATAATAAAATATACAATCTTTTTTGTTATAAATTCCAAAGAGTCGATTGATTTTCCTAGAATGTTTATGTGAATTTCTGCCAAATTTTTGTATTTTGCATTTCATAGTTGCCATGGACAGAGGAATGAGATTCAAATTGCATGTTGTTTGGGATTTTCTTTTACCTTAACCAGTGAGGTAAAAGTGAACCTGTGGAGGGGTGCCTGGGTGGCTCCGTCAATTAAGCGTCAGACGCTTGATTTTGGCTCAGGTCATGATCTCAGGGTTGTGAGATACATCCCCGTGTCAGACTCTGCCCTGGGTGTGGAACCTGCTTCAAATTCTCTCTTGGCCTCTCCCTCTGCCCCTCCCCCACCACCTCTCCCCCGCCCCACACCCCCTATCTTTCTCTTTTTCTGGGGAAAAAAAAAAAAAGTAAATCAGTGAAGACATATGTTAGAACTTCGCTCATTCTTCTGCGATGAATTGGACAAAATGTTTTGAATACTGGAAGAACTACTTCCTCAAAGCTTTGTGCTCTTCCACAAGTAACAGCTACAGAAATGACAGAAAAATGCAAAATTCATCTGCATTATTAATGTTTTCCCTATCACTTCCTAACGAATAGACAGTTTTTGAAAAAAGTAAATCCAGTTCTGATTTCTATCCTTTTCCAGGTCCCAGGATGTAATTACTCCCACCCTCCATGATTTCCAGTTCCCAGCGTGATTCCCACTGAACAAGCAGCTGGGAAGAGATGCTCAGGACAGTATTTCCATCGTCTAGATTCAGTACCTAGAAGTTACCTCAAAAGCACAAATAATAGTATAATGTAGTAAAATAATTAGGATGTGATGAGCCTTCACTATTTATAAATCAATGTAATTGATTTAATTTTAGGTTGGTATCATTTAATTTTTCATAATGATTTCATGGTTTTAGTTAACAACTGGCATGCATAATTTGAGAGAACAGCAGGCTTCTCCCACAAGCCAGTATGAGCATATGCGTTAGGTCACGGATTGAAGAGTTCTGTTTGCTGGAAAGGATGGGCCTTCTCTAATTGGAAGGTTTTAGGTAAGGGACAGTTGCTGGGGCTTCCCTGTTCAAAGGTCTAGCGTGAGATAGTCTTGAGAGTTTCTGTGGGAGTTTTATCCTCTGAGATCCCCTCTATCTCGAATGAGAGGACTCCAATAGAACATACCTTATCTGAGTCCTTTTTTACCTCTACAAATGATATATTTGCTTATTTTAAAGCAGCTCTAGCAATTTGTGTTCGTTATATATTTCTGCTTTACAGGTGATATAAAACTTAGTAGCTTAAAATAGCACATACTTATTTTTTTCACACAGCGTCTGAAAGTCTGGTGTCTGAAGGTGGCTTAGATGGGAGGTTCTGGCTCAGTCTCTCACAAGTCCGTGTGTCAGCCAAGATTAGAGTATCTGAAGGCCTGACTGGTCTTGGACGATCTGCCTCGAAGATGACTCATCGGGCGCTTGGGTGGCTCAGTGGGTTAAAGCCTCTGCCTTTGGCTCAGGTCATGATCTCAGGGTCCTGGGATCGAGACCTGCATCGGNAGAAGATGACTCATTGGGCGCCTGGGTGGCTCAGTGGGTTAAAGCCTCTGCCTTTGGCTCAGGTCATGATNCGAAGATGACTCATCGGGCGCTTGGGTGGCTCAGTGGGTTAAAGCCTCTGCCTTTGGCTCAGGTCATGATCTCAGGGTCCTGGGATCGAGACCTTCATCGGGCTTTCTGCCCAGCAGGGAGCCTGCTTCCTCCTTTTTTTTTTTTTTTTAATTTTATTTTTATTCTTTGCCCAAGGGGTACAGGTCTGTGAAT
>LNAC01001633.1:8087-23800 GCA_002007465.1 Ailurus styani
CTCCGGGATCATGACCTGAGCTGAAGGCAGTTGCTTAACCAACTGAGCCACCCAGGAGCCCTGTTTTTTGTTTTAATTTTATTTTAATTCTAGTATAGTTAACATAGAGTGTTATGTTAGTTTCAGACGTACAACACAGTGATTCAGTAGTTCCATATATGAAGAAGCATCTGTTTTACAACTAGAATTTCTTGTGTTTTTTTGCCATTCTACGATGGAAGGATTAGCTGAATGAGATTTCATCACTAGCATGGCTGTGTACCAAAAAGAGTCTTCAGGGCACCTGGGTGGCTCTGTTGGGATCAAGTCCCGCATCGGGCTTCCTGCTCTTCGGGGAGCCTGCTTCTCCCTCGCCACTCCCCTTGCTTGTGCTCTCTCGCACTCTCTCTTTCTGTCAAATAAATAAACAGAATCTTAAAAAAACAAAAACAAAAACAAAAACAAACTTCCTCAAGGTAAGCCCTGGATGCCCTTGTTTCACACTGGGAGTAAAGGTATAAATCTTCAAATAAAAATAGTATGAATTGTAATCTCTTATTCACTCCATACTTATAAATTTGCTGTCAAAATGTTAGTCAGGGAATGACATAATTGCAGCTAATAATAAAAATTTTTTTCCTTTATTTTCGAGATGGTAATAAAAGATTATCAAGAACAGTTTGAAAATACAAATAATGAAAAATTTCAAAAGGAAATAAAAGTCATTTAATCTCGCTTCCAGTGATAGGCATTTTTCATGTTTTTTAATATGTCCTTCTAGACTTTTTGAGTGCATACACTCACTTAGCAGAAGTGTCCTCAAAAGTTGGAATGCAAGCTTTCTTCCACCTCCAACTTGTATTTTACTCCAATTATTAGGTCAAAAGTTCACCAAGACAGGAATTGTCTATTTCTCTTTAGACAACGAGGTAATTTTTATGGTGGTTGACTCGTCATGCTTTGGAGACAAAGGTAAAATATGACCCAAAGACCAGCGAATTTAGCGGTCTGGCTCCATCATTCTGTTGATGATGTCTGCACACCAGAAAAACACTCATCAATTCATTTAAGCCAAGGAGACATAAAAAACCAGACCTTTTCAGTGGCCATCAGGTCAACAAAATAGCCTATCAGTTGACTATCCTTTCCCTCTTCCAGCTCTAGACCATGTGGCAATTGGTTAGTGTTCTCAAAGGGGTGACTGTTACTCCCAAAGAATTACATTGACTCAGCCTGGCTCAAGTGTGCTTCAAGGCATTCACAATTTATTGGAATCTGAAATGAAATGAGGAAAGCATGCAAGCTGCTTTAACAAACAGATGGCTTTCATTAAATAGAACCATTAATCTTGTCCTGATTATTTACTGGAATGTGTTAGATTGCAATGTTTCCTTAATCTATTGATGAACTATCACCACAAAATATGTCACTGGAATAAAATAATTGTTGATGTGCTAATGAAAACCACTGGAGAGACCAGAAGCCTTCCCTGCATAGAATTAGGGCAATAAACAATCTCTTTAAGAAGAAAGAAAGGGTTGGGTGCCTGGATGGCTCAGTGGGTTAAAGCCTCTGCCTTCAGCTCAGGTCATGATCTCAGGGTCCTGGGATGGAGGCCCACATCAGGCTCCCTGCTCAGCAGGGAGCCTGCTTCCTCCTCTCTCTCTGCCTGCCTCTCTGCCTACTTGTAATCTCTCTCTCTCTGTGTCAAATAAATAAATAAAATCTTAAAAAAAAAAAAAGAAGAAAGAAAGGGTTGTTTTAATATCAGATTGAACTACCTCTTTGGAGACATTTTTGGGATTGTGGGACAAAAGCACAAAACCTTGTTTGTAAATGAGCTACTGAATCGTAGGAGTACTTCTAATTAAGCACTCCATAATGAAAACCTGAATTTTTTTTAAAAGATTTTATTTATTTATTTGAAAGAGAGAGAGTAAGCATGAATAGGAGAGGGGGCAGAAGGAGAAGCAGACTCCCTGCTGAGCAGGGAGCCCAATGTGGGGCTCTATCTCAGGACCCCAGGACCACGGCCCAAGCTGAAGGCAGACACTTAACTGACTGAGCCACCCAGGTACCCCGAAGACCTGAGTTTTACAACAGAAATTTAAAGAGATAACTCTTCATTTTATAAATGTTTTACAATATAGTTAATGACACTGTATTATATGCTTAAAAATTTGCTAAGAGAGTAGATAATATGTTTGTTCTTATCATTAATAATAATGATAATAATAAATAGGGTGGGAGGAAACTTTTCAACAAGATAGATAGGTTTATGACAGACTGTGGTGATACCCTCACGAGTGTATGCTTATCTCCAAACTCATTGAATTGTGCACATTAAATAGATACAGCTTTTTATGCCAATTACATCTCAATAAAGTGGTTTAAAAATAATAAAATTTGAAAACAACAGACACAAAAAGATTCACAGTAGAATTTTTTTAAAGTATTTGTCATCTTGTCAATTGAACATGGCATTTAGATGTTAAAAACCTGTCTTGTTAACATCCTGGGAACATATCAAAAGTCAAAGGAAAATGAACCAATATAATACAAAAAGCTTACATAAAGTTTACAGTGCAGTGGGATTATGAAGTCTGTGTTTCATCTGTTGGGTTTGGAGCAACTTTCACATCCTTAACGAAGGAGAAATTGTGCCTCTGCTATCTGTCTGTATTTCTTCTCTAATACATATATCTATTCATATGGAATTGGAAGGGGCTTAGTGAAACCCTTTTTACTAAATAATTACTGAACCCAGAGAAAAGAAGAGATTGCTTAAATTGGTCAACCACTGAATGGCAGGTTATTACAACAATCAGAAACCCAAGTTCTGGCATTTGCCTGCCAAGTTCAAGCCCTGACTTCTCACCCTATTAGCTACATATCTTTGGGCAATCAATTTCACTTTTCTGAGCCTAGGTTTTCTTATGAGAAAGTAGACCCTAGGATTGTCTACTGCCTGGGGTGGTGGTGAGATTTGAGAATTCTCCACGTGACACGCTTAGCAAGATGCCTCATTCATAGTAAGCCCTTAGGGAAGGTTAGTGGTGATTGTGCGGTATTCTTGATAAGAACTTTCCTGACCCCCGTCAGGGTCTTTTCCTCCACACATGTCACCACAGATGACGTTTATTGTGGCTGGCGCACCAGTCGGTCAGAATGAACTCACACAGTCGGGAGGCCATATTGGCGTCCTCCTCCCTAGGAGGAATTGTCCCACTTAAAATCGCACTCACACACAATACCATGGATTTCTCCACAGCTCTTGGAATGCACGAGCAGATACTCTGTGTTATTTTGGGGAGGCATTAATGACCGGTGGAAGGAAAATAGGAATTACTTGAGTGGGGCTCAAGTCACTGACCGTGGCACTTTGAGTAAGCCACACAGCCTCTCTGTAACTCACTTTCCTCACACTTCATACTCATGCACCATGGGAAGTTGTGATGGGCATCAACAAGGATCAGCAGGAGAAAGCCCTTTGAAAAAGGGCAAAAAACCATTACACAAATGCAGAAGATTTGCAAAACACTCAAATCTTCCAGAAAACAGATCCCAGGGGATGGTCAGGCCAATTCTACATCTCTTTCACTTCACTGTGACATTTTATGCTAAACTTGCCTATGAGGTTTAAAACCTCACATTGTATTTCTTCACTTTGATATTGGCAAAGTCAATCCAAATTGAAAAGTACTTCTCTTCAGAAATTAGAATTAGCTTCTTCCTATGAATAAGAAGTGATAAATTGGTCATCATTTCCATGGGATTTTGCTTCTTTCTGCAAGGTAATGCACTATCTTATAATAGCTTAGGTTAATGAAAATAGCACAAATTTTGTCTATACACTAGAAATGTGTTCTGTTCTTCAGTAAGATTTTTTGTGCAGCCTGCCCTAAACTTCTTTCACATGTGAGCAATGAATGTCTAAACCCACTCCGGGTTAGCAAACACCATTTTAAACTATGTCACAGAGTTGGTAATTTTTAAACGTCACAGCAGCTTAGCGAATAGTTATAACTTGTGGTAAACACGTAGTTTCAATTTTTGGCCTTTGTGCCACTTCAATAAGATGTTGGCCTTTTTCCTCTTCTGACTCAATTTCCTTTCTGTTTCTTGTTCTTTTTATAGATTGTTTCGATCTGTCTCACTTCTGAGCCAACATTTTGGAGATTCAGATAGCATTTGGGATCCTTACCCACGTCTTGCATACACATGCCTCTACAAACGTTTACAGGGACACACGCACACAGAGCTGATTACGCAAGGACTCAACTCAAGCCTTTAATCACACACGTACTCACAAGTATCCAAAGTGCCACTAGGAAATGAGGAGACAGAGTTTTCATAAGCTGCTCACATAAAAGTCCGTTTCTTCTCTTTATAGTGATATTGTTTCTGCATGTATGTGTAATCAAAGAGGCCCAGACACTGCAGAGACAATGGCATCTCGTGTATATAAAAACAAAACAAAACAAAAAAAACAATCAAGTAAGAATAATTTCGTTTTCACAATGAACCCTCAATTTTGAGATTCTCTCTCTCTCTGTCTCTCCTTAGTGCCACTGCTTAGCTGGTGCCCGAAGCCCATGCTTGGTCCTCCTCTGGAATCATTGGCCCCATGAAAGCCTCCAGAACACGGTAATTGGGGCTCACTTCGACCCTCCTCCAGGAGCCAGGCCTCAGTCCTTCTACTGGTTTTTGTCAGCCTCTGGGAGGTGTCTCCTCTGCTGTACCTTCTCCCCCTCCCTTTTTCTTCTCACCACGTAAGACTCTTAGCTCAGATACTTCTTTATACTGTAGTCCGCATCTCCTTGTTATTTGGGGTTAAGACTGATGGGATTCAAGGCAAGCTACCCCAAAATATGGGTACCTTGGGATACTGAATATTTGGGTTGAAGGAATTTGGGAGATGCAGGTGCAGGGAAGACTCTGTCGGTACCTGCTCTTGAAGCAGGTGATGAGACCCTTGTGACAGGTGCCATCCGTACATTCAGAGGAAAGGAGCATCCTTATCTCTGGGGACGGAGGGATGCCTGGAGGAATCCGAGTGAAGCTGCCTTGCCAAGTTTCCCCAGTTTACTACCTTTAGCTCATACTCTTTTTTCCTATCATTTTTTTTTTCTTCACGACTTTCCACTCTTCATTAAGCCTCATATAATAACGCTCGGTTTAACTGCTTCTTCAGGGCTTCATTTCCTTATGAAGGCTCCTATGTCACATAAAACTATGGTAAATGAAGTTGTAGGTTTTTCTGTTGTTCATCTTTTGTCAGTCCCCTGCCAGGGACCTTAAGGTGAGTAGAGGAAAAGGTTTTTTCCCCTCCTCTCCGCTCTCCCCGCCTCAACCCAATCATTTGTGGAGACAGAGATTACCATTCTGTGCTAGTGCACAGCAGGAGGAGGACACCGCCCCGCCCCCACCCTGTCATTTCATCCACGTGGCTTACCCCGCCCTCTGATGACAGGCCAGGCTGAGGGTTCACTCCTGCATTCGTTTGTCCATCCCTACACTTGTCTCGTCCATGATTCAACTAACACAGTTTTTGAGTGAAGACTATATTCCAGGTGCTGTGCTATTATCAAAGGAAACCAGGGCCAGATTGTGTTTACAGCTGTAAAAACACATTTTATTCAGGAAATATGGCAATGGCGGTGGGGGTGGGGGGGTGGTACCTCAGGAAAGAACTGGCCTCGATTCTGAATACAAGGAGAAAAAGTGGGGATTTATAGCCAAGGAGCAGGATGGGGGTCTGTGGATGGAAATCATGACAAGGAAACATCAGGAGTAAAGAGGGATTATGGTTCAATAAAACCGAACAGGATCATTGCTGAGGGCCTGCCATGGTGAGCAGACATCTTCTGAGGGGAGACTCAGGGATAAGACGTGGGGTCAGATATTGAGGGTGGGGGTTCTCTCTCAATGGACTTAGCAAGATTCTTGGTACAATAAGGTCATAGAGGCCCAGTGTGGTATGGTCCCTGATGCCTATGGTTGAGGCTTAGTTGAGAAAGAGCTTAGGGGATCCTGTCTGGAGCTTGGTAAGGAGAGAGTCTGTGTCACTGGGTGCTGGGGAATGAGTGAGGGGAAAAGGAGTGCAGGACACCATCCCTTCCCTCAAGAAGCAAACAGATGTGAGCAGATAATCACATCCTAACATGTGGTCAGCGTGAGTGGGGGATGCTTTGAGGCGGAGGCAAATCATCTTGTGACGGCGCCATCTTTTGCTTCTTCCAAGGAGGGCCATTTGAAAGACTGGTCCCCGGACCCCTGAGAAGGTCTTACTCCAACAGAGGAGCTGCAGAAGGAGGGGTACGGTGGAGGGCAGGAAACAATGCCAGGGTTTCTTGGGTTGCTTTGAAGTAAGTATAAATTCAGCTCTTTCTGGCCAGTTGAATTTCCGACCGTTTCAAGTTTTTAAAACAGGAAGATTTTCAGATGTGAAACATGGTTTGCTCATTCTTACCTCTTCCCTTTCGTGGGCATTTTGCCTTTAAATGTTGTACAGATGCTTGAAGTATTCCCATTGTGAGAGTTGATTGGAAAGTGCACTTCGCAGTTCTAGATGTGTTTGATGTCAAGAGTCTTGCTTTGAGAGACTTGGCCTCGTGAGTTTATATATCTAGGGCCTCCTAAATCAGAGACCAGTCTCTGACTTGGAAAAGTCCAGGAAAGTAAGTTCCCAGGTTGAGAGGAAGAAATGTTAGAATTCCACTTGGCTTCCTCTATTGTTCTATGGGTGGCATGAAAATATTTTTTAATGAAAAAGATATCAGGGAACTAGAATAAGATTCCTGTTATCTCTGGACAGGAAATAGCTTTTTTGTTGTTGTTGTTGTTTTTTAATCCTTTTTTTGACATAGATCGGATTTGTTTTGTATGCTTTGGAGTGTCTCCTGTGGACCAAATCAGTGGCCTGTGAGGAACTAGGTGGAAACAGTCTCTGGTGCCATTTGCTTTGTTATATACCTTTGGGGGGGGGCGGCGGGGGAGGGGCAAGAGTTAGAAAATGAAACTGCATTTAAAAAAAAATGAAAGCCAGCGTTAGGGTTTATAGATGTTTGGTTGGGTGTTCGTTTGCATATGTACAGACCCCTCAGTGGGAGGCGGGGTGCTCAATCCGTTGTTAAGTAGTAAAGAACGTTTCTTTCTGATTATAATGAACCATTTGGCAGAGTATTTGGAAATGCTAATGGCCTTTGACTTACTCCGTCGAGATAAATCCTTTTGTCCAGTAGGAATTATCCCTTTCCCACCAGGTGCTGGGGGCCCAGTGGAACCCTCTCTACCCCGGGAGGTCCTGACTGGGAAACAATCTCTCTCTCCCTTATACTCAGGGTCAATAACATGTAGTGTTTTGTTTTTACAGGGAAGACATAGTCTCAACTGGGAGGGAAAAAGTACGTAAAAGAATACCCTAAACACAATGCCTAATTGGAAGACAATCTTTTTTGAAGACACATGTAGAATCATGGCATCTTTATAGGAAGAGGAATACCATGTAGCATAGCTTACTTTCATTCTTTCTTCATCATGCCCTTGAGAAGCTAACCCTGCAAAGGCATTTGTCCCCTTTTCTTTTCTTTTTGACCTCTGGGAAAACGAACCCCGAAAACAGGTGCAGGTAATTCTTATTCGTTATTTTGATTTTGTTGGGCAGTAAAACGTGAGGAAAATACCTTATAATTAGAGCTGAGGAACCTGTACATTCTTTCCCTGCAGGAAACAGAGCATCTCCTCCCCCCACCCCCATCAAACAAAAGACAGTCTGGAAAAGATGACCTATTACATGAATTTTCTTTCAGGTTTACCATTTTCCCTTTTCTTTTCCCTTCTTTTTGGTTTGTTTTAGAGGTAAATGACAGGTCTTTATCATATCTAGCCATCAAATGCTTATTTCCTCGGTGGCAGATCTATCACCCCTAATGGCCTTTGTATACATACATATGGCTCTTCTTTAATAGAAACCTGATGAACTTCAGAATTTGTTTGAAATATGTATTCAATATAAACCTCTGTACATTTTCCCCCCCAAAAGTAGAGCACAGCAGCCTCCATTTGATTTCAGCTTCTCTCCGAGTCTCTCATATCACTGCTCACAGTAGCCCGGCTCACAGGCTGAATGGAAATATTAAGAAACGTGAAGCCATGCTCTGCTTCTCTAATAATCGAAGAAACGCATATGGAAATGAGATAGAACAGTTTCTCCTATCACTGTGACAGAAACGAAGGGTACTGATCATGCCCATTGTTGGTGAGGGACTGGGGCAAAGAGCACTGCCTCCTTGCCTCCCACAGCGTCCTGGCACCCCGCCCCTCCTGGGGCTCCCCCACTCTGCAAATCACATGCTCTTGCAATAACCCCCTTCTCTTTTTTGGTTTTTACTCTTACATTTTTTTTTTTTGCAAGCAAAGAGTATTAATATAACGAATACCTTTGCTTTCCTTTCAACCTATTTTCTCTTGCTCGTATTTATTACTTTATCGAATCATCACCACGCATCTTCTTGCCTTTGCTGTATGAAGGATACCAAAACCGTTTTCTAATTTCTTTTCTTTCTTTTTATTTTATTTTATTTTATTTATTGGACAGAGAGACACAGCAGGAGAGGGAACACAAGCAGAGGGAGTGGGAGTGGGAGAAGCAGGCTCCCTGCTGAGCAGGGAGCCCAATGCTGGGCTCGAACCCAGGACCCTGGGATCATGACCTGAGCCGAAAGGCAGACGCTCAACGACTGAGTCACCAAGGCACCCCTTGTTTTCTAATTTCTTTTCCGGATCCTGTGTAGGGGCATTTTCAGTGGCGGGCTTGAATTTTCAGGGAGTTTTCTGGGCATGTTTTTCCTTTTTCCTTTGCCATGATTTCATAGGCCTCAAGTTTTGTCCCCACCTCCCTTTTCCGAACTTCAGACAAGATTGCTATCAGACCTTTAATTGCTATTAAGTGCCCTCTAGGTCCTTCCCCTCCTTAGCTCTAGGGCTTGGGGGCCAACTGCTACCCTCAGCTCTCTACTTGCGTCCCCAGAGAGATTCACCTAGTGAGGCTCTGGAGGTACTCAGGTATGAGGCCTTCCTACCCCCCCTTGTGTTGTCCTTTGATTCTTTGCACCACAGGAACATGGGAACAACTGTTAATTCCCAGGGTGGACCCCACCCGCCAGGAGAGAGTGCAACCCCCAGAGACTGCCACCCAGATCCTTCTCTGACTTCAGCCTACAGAATTTTACCTGTGAGGTTATGCCTCCCGGGATGCAAATCACCTCTGCTCTCAGCTCTTCCTTCTTGCCCTGACTTTTCCAGAAGAGACACAGGGGTGCCTACAGGGAGCTAATTGTAGCCACGGAGTCTCTGAGGCAGAAAGTAGGCTCCAGGAGGCGTAACACGTCTTAGTGCTTTTTTCAGTCTGGTTCTGGTCAGAATTTTCTCAAACTGGCTCCATGGGCCATGACGGTGGGGGGAAATTTTGAACAGGTTTTGGCATTACCTTGTCTGTCAGTGAGTTTTCAGTAGATAGCAAAGAAGCTGATGAGGACTCTGGTGATCCTTTGCACGGGGGTGGGCATAGAAGGACATGGCAGGTCCCGTGCAAAGCCTGTCCTGCTCCCCGGGGACGTCAGTGGTCTGCACATCGGCTCAAATCCTGTAATCTATACCCTCTGCTCCAAGCAGCTGGCTTCCTTAGCCTGTTTATTCAGGTCTCTTTTCTTCCTGGCAGGATCCCTTTCTCTGTTCAGCTAACTCCTTCCATGTAATGCTGCAAGAAAGTTCCATCTCTTTTTTTTTTTTTTTAAAGATTTTATTTATTTATTTCACAGAGGGAGAGAGATCACAAGGAGGCAGAGAGGCAGGCAGAGAGAGAGAGAGAGGGGGAAGCAGGCTCCCCGCCGAGCAGGGAGCCCGATGCGGGCCTCGATCCCAGGACCCTGAGATCATGACCTGAGCCGAAAGCAGAGGCATTAACCCACTGAGCCACCCAGGCGCCCGAAAGTTCCATCTCTTTGATGAAGTCTTTTGATGATTCCAGCCTACATGGAAGTCCTCCATTTTCTTTCTTTCTTTCTTTCTTTCTTTCTTTCTTTCTTTCTTTCTTTCTTTCTTTCTTTCTTTCTTTCTTTCTTCTTTCTTTCCTTCCTTCCTTCCTTCCTTTCTTCCATCTACTGCACGAGTGTTTGCTAGATGCTATGCCATGCTGGTCACCATGCCTAAGTAGGAATCCCACAGCAAATATGGCAGACTTGTTCCCTGCCTTCATGGGGCTGAGAGTTTAGGCATTTGGCATGTATAAAAATCACACAATCACCGATTCTTTCAGTCCTCCTTATAATCCCTCTTTATTAATCAGGGTAGATTGTTTGTTTGTTTGTTTTTTTGGCAACCAACAAAACCCGGTTCTGGCATACAGGCCCAAACATGGATGTTTTGGGGAAGGCCCTGAGGTACTTCACAGAATGGGAGGGAGAGCTGAAATGCCAGCTTCCAGCCGGCAGGCAGAGAGACCCTCTGGGGTCTCAGCAGCAGAAATGTTTAGACTTTGAGGCCCCTGCGTCAGCTTCAATAACTGCTTCTTCCTGCATATAAGCCAAGTTTCAAGTCCTGGAAAAAACCAGAATGTGTAAGCTTGAGGCCGGTGATTTAGACCCTCCAGTCAGGTGGCTGTGAGTGAGGAAGCTAGGGCCTTCCCTTGTGAGTGGGGACCTCTCCCAGGGGCAGGGGAAATGGTTGGGACCCGCAGCCAACATCCTGTGGACGTGTGCTGCCCAGACTCCCGCTTCGGGGTGGAAGGACTTAGTCCCCAGCTGCTGGGAGTGCTGTAGGCCACACAGGGGGCCACCTGCTGTCAGGGCGCCTGGGAATTGCCTCTGCTCCGGGGGCCGCTTTGCTCTAGGTCTCGTTCTCCACCCGGACATCCTGGCCCGGTCACTGGCCAGAATGCGTGCGGCCCCCCGAAGGCCCAGTGGGGGCAATTCTGAAAGGACATGTTAGCTTCCGAACTGCCCACAATGGGCCGGCCCCACAGCCCAGCTTCTCTGTCAGCCTAGGCCTAAGTCTTTTCTTTCCCCGACGGGGTGTGGACCCCGAGAGCACTCCCTCAGGTCCTCCTGCACCCAGCTGCCACCTCAGAGCCTGCCTCCTGAGGATGACAACCTGCGACACAGCTGGGAATGCGGAATGCCTGTGGCGGTCACAGGCGGCCACACCTTATTACGTGTCATCTGGTGTAAACTAGTTCACATTCCTCACCCCCTCCAGACCAGACGACAGACTTCCTCTGAGTAGAAGCCTTCCCTGCCCCGGCATCCAGCCCCCAGTTGCAGTCGCAGCAGGAACACATCCATAGCCCTTGAAATTCAGTGTTCCCTGATTCACAGCCCCCAGCTGGCAGACCGAGTCAGGCGAAGGCCAGCCCGTCAAATGTGGCTGTTTCAGAGGGACCAGAGATGCAACACTTCAAGAGGACCTCTTTTAAAGAGGTTTCCAACTGCACTCAAGAGTTTTTGGTGGGGTGCCTGGGTGGCTCAGTGGGTTAAAGCCTCTGCTTTCGGCTCAGGTCATGATCTCAGGGTCCTGGGATCGAGGCCCACATCGGGCTCCCTGCTCAGCGGGGAGCCTGCTTCCCCCTCTCTCTCTCTGCCTGCCTCTCTGCCTCCTTGTGATCTCTCTCCCTCTGTGAAATAAATAAATAAAATCTTTAAAAAAAAAAAAGAGTTTTTGGTGTAATTTGTTTTTTGTTTTCATTTGTTTAGCGGCCGACGCATTGATTCTAGAGCAGAAAATTCTGATCAGGAGAATAAACCCCCTCTGTGAGAACACCTTTATTCTCTCTACTGTCTAGGTTTTCGGGTTTTTTTCTTCCTTGGGGGGATACAGCCACATAATTTTAAGAGCTGTTTCCTTTTTTCATGACTGTATGCGGATATGTGAGTGTGGGGGGCAGGCAGAAGAACGTGTACTCTAGACTGTGACATACGTCTTAGTGACGCCACTAGGGAGCTGGCTGGGGCCATAAGAGCCATGTGTCAAGAAAAATGTTGGGGCGCCTGGGTGGCTCAGTCAGTTAAGTGTCCGCTTTCAGCTCAGGTTATGATCCCAGGGTCCTGGGAGCGAGCCCCTGTTGGGGTCCCTGCTCAGAGGAGAGTCTGCTTCTCCCTCTGTCCCCTCCCTCTCCCTTTCCCTTTGGCACCCTCCCCCCCAACCTCAGACTAGAAGGTGCTCTCAAATAAATAAACAGAATCTTAAAAAAAAAAAAAGAATGGAAAGATGGTGAGAGGCTCTCAGTCTTTGAGGTTTGAAATAAGTATTTTTTGTCCAAGAAGGGGGATTTAGGAATAAGCCCTCACAGCAAGTACTTTGGTGATCATCCCCATTCTGAGATAAAGTGAGATTCCTTTTACCTAGAAAATGTTTGGTTTTAAAAATTGAATAAAGGCATGATTTTCTGGTCCTTTCCTCAGTTCCTTAAATGTTCCCATGCCTACCCCAATTTGGAGCTGACACTTGCAAAGGGAAGTTATTACCTCCTACCCATGAGTTTCTGTCTGATTCTGATAATAAAATAATATTTCATGTAGCTACCCCATGATGCAGGCACACTTTTAACACTCAGTACACATGTGCAGCTTCCTTTCATTCTAGAAAAATTGTGCTGTGAGCACAGCAAGGAGAATAACTCCTATGTTTTTCCTCTTACAAGGAATGTGCTTTTATGATATATTTTTTAATTGATTAAAAGGTGAGGGTAATAAATGAACATCTGATCCAAGTTTCAGCAAAAGACTCTTTATTGAAGTACAGACTCTAAAAAGTTATTTTAGGCAAGTTCCCAGAGGCAATTTCTTAAACCATAAGGCTGGATGAGGAGACTGTGATTCTAATGAATTCTGCCACTCCTTAGAAATAAATTAAGAGTTTCCTTCCAAGTGGGGTAGCTAGTGGGCTGAGAGATCATATTTTAAAATAGCTGAATCCAAACATAAGCTGGATTTGCTTTTTTTTTTTTTTAAAGCCTATAGTTTGCTTTTCACATTTTCTCTCTTCCCCAGTGACTCTGGCATTGTATGGTCCAAGTTGCTTTCTTGCAAAGGTACCTTGTACTCATTTTATGAGGTGTGGAATAGAGAGCCAGCCTGGTGCTTTGACTGGCTGAAATTTCCATCCTGCCTTAAACAACCTGGGAAAAGTCAGTATGATTTATGACAGTAGTTACTGCTACCCTTTGACTTAGCCAGGAATATTCTCATGCTACCAACTCCCCCGACCCCAAAACAAAAGAAACCCCAAACTGGCACATTTAGAACCACTGTCATTTCTACATCTTGATTAGTCCTTGGAGCGATTCATTAATTCATTAATTTATGCAACTCAGGAGCCTTCTTTATAAGCAAGTAGCAGGTGAAAATAGGTAAAAAGATCACTTTTTTCCTGGCTACATCTCAAAGACCGGGAGAGGCTATTGAAGAGATACATGGAGTGAGACTGCCTGGTTGTTTTCATGAATTATTTCCACGTGTCAGGAATTTTTTAAAAAAGATTTTATTAATTTATTTGATAGAGAGAGAGATTGAGAGGCAGGCAGAGAGAGAGAGAGGAGGAAGCAGGCTCTGTGCTGAGCAGGGAGCCCGATGTGGGCTCGATCCCAGGACCCTGTGATCATGACCTGAGCCGAAGGCAGAAGCTTTAACCCACTGAGCCACCCAGGCGCCCCTCCATGTGTCAGGCATTAAAGGCCAAGACGGAGCAGCAGCTGCTGGTGTCTAGAACATTCCTTGGGGTCTTTTAATGCCTGTTTTAGGTAGTGTGAATCCATGCAGTAGAGATGAAATTAGACACACACAGACACATGCATCCCTCTACCACTCAAAAAGATGCTCCCCCAAATGTTTCTGGAGATGAGGTTGCTAGGCATGTGTTCATAAAAAGTCAGAGATGGGGCGCCTGGGTGGCTCAGTGGGTTAAAGCCTCTGCTTTCGGCTCAGGTCATGATCTCAACGTCCTGGGATCGAGGCCCGCATCGGGCTCCCTGCTCAGCAGGGAGCCTGCTTCCTCCTCTCTCCTCTCTCTCTGCCTGCCTCTCTGCCTACTTGTAATCTCTCTCTCTCTGTCAAATAAATAAATAAATAAAATCTTTAACAACAACAACAACAACAAAAAAGTCAGAGATGATCACCAGTACCAATAGCTTTAAAATTGTACCGTGACTTCCTCTTACAGTAGCTTAAAGAACTTCCTTTATATCTGCTCTGTGTTTGGGAATGAAGGACTCTTATATTGCGTAGAGGTGAAAGCCACATGCATCAGAGGTCCCCAGGCATTTCATGGCAGGAACACATGAGAATGATAGAGAGGCTGCCCACCAGGTGTACTTCTTTGCCATACTTACAGTTCCCTGCTTTTCTCAGACACCAAGGAAAGCTTGTTGGAGCACAAATAAATGAGGTGAGAGTACAGTTTGTTGGGCTAATGTTGACTCTTCTCTCATTCCCCCCAGATTTTTAAAATAGTTCATTGTTTTTCTTCCTCTAACTTTTTATTGTGCTAAAATACACATAACATAAAATTTACTATCTTAACCATTTTTAAGTATATAATTCAGTGGTATTAAAACCATTCCTACTGTTGTACAACCATCACTCCTTTCTATCTCCTTAACTCCTTTCATCCTGAAAACTAAAACTCTGTACCTGTTAAACACCAACTCCCCCCTCTCCCTGTTCCCAGCCGCTGGCTACCACCCTTTGACATTGTGTCTCTATGATCTTAATTACTCTAAGTACTTTGTGTAAGTGGGATCATATAGTATTTGTCTTTTGGTAAAGGCCTAATTTCACTTTGCATAATGACCCAAAGTTTCATCCGTGTCATAGCATGTGCCAGGAATTCCTTTACTCTTAAATCTGATAATATTCTGTTGTATGGAGAGACCATATTTTGTTTATCCATTTATCTGTTGATGGACTTTTGGCTTGCTTCAATAGATTGCTACAAATTGCTACAATAGATTGTAGCTATTGTGAATAATGTTGTAGTGGACATGGGTGTACAAATATCTCTTTATCGAGACCCTGCTTTCAGTTCTTTGGGGGGTATATACCCAGAAGAGGGATTGCCCAATCAGAAGATGGTTCTATTTTTAATTTTTTGAGGAACTGCAATACTATTTTCCAGAGCAGCTGGACCATCTTACAGTCCTTCCAACAGTGTACGAGGATTGCAATTTCTCCACACCCTCATCAACACTTCGTATTTGTATCTATCATCTATCAATCATCTATCATGTATCTATTTCATTTATTTTGATAGTAGTCATCCTAAAGGGTATGAGGTGGTATCTCATTTTAGTTTTGATTTACATTGCCCCAATGATCAGTGATGTTAAGCATCTTTTCACGTGTTTTTTGGCCATTTGTATATTTTTTCTGAGGAAATGTCTATTCAAGTCCTTGGCCCACTTTTGAATTGGCTTGTTCGTTTTTTTGTTGTTGAGTGGTAGGAGTACTTTATATAGTCTGGATGTTAATCCTTTATCGGATATATGATTTGCAAATATTTCCTCCCATTCTCTGAGTTTCCCTTTTACTTGTTGATATTGTCTTCTGATGGACAAATTTAAAACCCTTTTCGTGAAGTTCAGTTTGTCTGTTTTTGCTTTTGTTGCCTGTGATTTTAGTGTCAGAGCCAACAAATCACTGTCAAACCCAATGTTATGAACATTTTGCCTCATTTTTTTTTTT
>LNAC01001633.1:27821-44263 GCA_002007465.1 Ailurus styani
AACAACAACAACAACAAAAAAGTCAGAGATGATCACCAGTACCAATAGCTTTAAAATTGTACCGTGACTTCCTCTTACAGTAGCTTAAAGAACTTCCTTTATATCTGCTCTGTGTTTGGGAATGAAGGACTCTTATATTGCGTAGAGGTGAAAGCCACATGCATCAGAGGTCCCCAGGCATTTCATGGCAGGAACACATGAGAATGATAGAGAGGCTGCCCACCAGGTGTACTTCTTTGCCATACTTACAGTTCCCTGCTTTTCTCAGACACCAAGGAAAGCTTGTTGGAGCACAAATAAATGAGGTGAGAGTACAGTTTGTTGGGCTAATGTTGACTCTTCTCTCATTCCCCCCAGATTTTTAAAATAGTTCATTGTTTTTCTTCCTCTAACTTTTTATTGTGCTAAAATACACATAACATAAAATTTACTATCTTAACCATTTTTAAGTATATAATTCAGTGGTATTAAAACCATTCCTACTGTTGTACAACCATCACTCCTTTCTATCTCCTTAACTCCTTTCATCCTGAAAACTAAAACTCTGTACCTGTTAAACACCAACTCCCCCCTCTCCCTGTTCCCAGCCGCTGGCTACCACCCTTTGACATTGTGTCTCTATGATCTTAATTACTCTAAGTACTTTGTGTAAGTGGGATCATATAGTATTTGTCTTTTGGTAAAGGCCTAATTTCACTTTGCATAATGACCCAAAGTTTCATCCGTGTCATAGCATGTGCCAGGAATTCCTTTACTCTTAAATCTGATAATATTCTGTTGTATGGAGAGACCATATTTTGTTTATCCATTTATCTGTTGATGGACTTTTGGCTTGCTTCAATAGATTGCTACAAATTGCTACAATAGATTGTAGCTATTGTGAATAATGTTGTAGTGGACATGGGTGTACAAATATCTCTTTATCGAGACCCTGCTTTCAGTTCTTTGGGGGGTATATACCCAGAAGAGGGATTGCCCAATCAGAAGATGGTTCTATTTTTAATTTTTTGAGGAACTGCAATACTATTTTCCAGAGCAGCTGGACCATCTTACAGTCCTTCCAACAGTGTACGAGGATTGCAATTTCTCCACACCCTCATCAACACTTCGTATTTGTATCTATCATCTATCAATCATCTATCATGTATCTATTTCATTTATTTTGATAGTAGTCATCCTAAAGGGTATGAGGTGGTATCTCATTTTAGTTTTGATTTACATTGCCCCAATGATCAGTGATGTTAAGCATCTTTTCACGTGTTTTTTGGCCATTTGTATATTTTTTCTGAGGAAATGTCTATTCAAGTCCTTGGCCCACTTTTGAATTGGCTTGTTCGTTTTTTTGTTGTTGAGTGGTAGGAGTACTTTATATAGTCTGGATGTTAATCCTTTATCGGATATATGATTTGCAAATATTTCCTCCCATTCTCTGAGTTTCCCTTTTACTTGTTGATATTGTCTTCTGATGGACAAATTTAAAACCCTTTTCGTGAAGTTCAGTTTGTCTGTTTTTGCTTTTGTTGCCTGTGATTTTAGTGTCAGAGCCAACAAATCACTGTCAAACCCAATGTTATGAACATTTTGCCTCATTTTTTTTTTTTGGAATTTTATAGCTTTAGGTCTTATATTTAGGCCTTTGATCTGCTTTGAGTTAATTTTTTTAAAAATAAATTTTATTTATTTATTTGACAGAGAGAGGGAGCACAAGCAGGGGGAGGAACAGACAGAGGGAGAGGGAGAAGCAGATTCCCTGCTGAGCAAGGCGTCCTATGTGGGGCTCGATCCCAGAACCCTGGGATCATGACCTGAGTAATTTTTGTATATGGCGTTAGGTAAGAGTACAGCTTCATTCTTTCGTATGTGGATATCCAATTTCCCCCCTACCATTTACTGATGACTGTCTTTTGCCCCATTGAATTGTTTTGGCACCCTTGTGAAATATTTTTTGACTATATATTTTTGAAAGTTTATTTTTGGGCTCTCTATTCTATTCCATTGGTCTATATGTCTTTACACCAGTACCATACTGTTTTGATTACTGTAGTTTTAAAGTAAATTTTGAAATTAGGAGGTGTGAGTCTTCTAGTATTGTTTTGTTTCAAGATTGTTCTGGCTTTTTGAGGTACCTTCAAATTACATATGAATTTTAAGATGGGTTTTTCTTTTTTTGAAAAAAAGTCTTCGGGGGCGCCTGGGTGGCTCAGTGGGTTAAAGCCTCTGCCTTCGGCTCAGGTCATGATCTCAGGGTCCTGGGATTGAGGCCCGCATCGGGCTCTCTGCTCAACAGGGAGCCTGCTTCCTCCTCTCTCTTTGCCTGCCTCTCTGCCTACTTGTAATCTCTCCGTGTCAAATAAATAAATAAAATCTTAAAAAAAAAAAGTCTTCGGGATTTTGATAGGAATTGTATTGAATCTGTAGATTGCTTTCAGTATTGCCATCTTAATAGTCTTAAGTGTTCTCTTCAATAAACCTGGGAAGTCTTCCAATCCATGAACATGGGATATATTTCCATTTATTTATGTCTTCTTTAATTTCTTTCAGCAATGATTTGTGGTTTTCATTGCACAAGTCTTTCACCTCCTTGGTTAAGAATTTGTATGCTGTAAGCTTTGCGCAGTGGCAGTATCGTAGCCAATGAGGTTTATCTGAGGCGCGATTATTGCTAATTGAAAACTTTTCCCAAGAATTTGTATGCTGTGGTAATTGGGTAGAGTATTCTGTGTATGTCTATAAAATGTAGTTGGTTTGTTGTTTTCTGCTCTCTATTTCCATATTTATATCTTTTGTCTGGGTGTTCTAGTCATTATTTAGAGTGAGGTGTTAAGGTCTCCAACTATTATTGTAGAACTGCCTATTTCTCCCTTCAATTCTCTCTTCAATTCAAGTTTCAGTTCGTATATTTTGATGGTATATTTCAAAATATATTTCATATATTTTGATGGTCTCTCATTAGGTGCATAAATATTTATAAACTTTTAAAAAAACCTTATTTACTTATTTGTCAGAGAGAGAAGGAGCACGAGAAGGAGCACAAGCAGGAAGAACAGCAGGCTCCCCATTGAGCAGGGAGCCTGATGTGGGACTTGATCCCAGGTCCCTGGGATCATGACATGAGTCAGATGCCCATGCTTAACCAACTGCCGCCAGGCGTCCCTAGATGCATAAATATTTATGCAACTCCTGCTTTCTATTGGTTACTATTTGTACAGAATATCTTTTTCTATCCTTTTACTTTCAATCTCTTTTTGCCTTTTTTTTTAAAGATTTTATTTATTTATTTGACAGAGGGAAACACAGTAAGAGAGGGACACACAAGTAGGGGGCGTGAGAGAAGGAGAAGCAGGCTTCCCGTGGGGTAGAGAGCCTGATGCAGGGCTCAATCCCAGGACCCTGGGATCATGACCTGAGCCGAGGGCAGACACTTAATGACTGAGCCACCTAGGCGGCCCTCAATCTCTTTTTGTCTTTAAATCTAAAGTGAATCTCTTGTAGAGGACATGTAGTCAGATGATGTGTTTTTATCAATTCTGCTAATCTCTGTCTTTTGATTGGAGAGCTTAATCCTTTTACACTTAAAGTAATTACCAATAAAGATGGACTTACTTCTGCCATTTTGCTATTTGTTTTCTGTATGACTCACAGCTTTTTCTGTCTCCCATTTTCTGCATTATTGTCTTTTA
This sequence comes from Ailurus styani, assembly GCA_002007465.1. NCBI lineage: Eukaryota > Metazoa > Chordata > Mammalia > Carnivora > Ailuridae > Ailurus > Ailurus styani. The sequence continues at coordinate 31,502 of LNAC01001633.1, forward strand.
TTTACTTAATGTTTTGTTGTGAAATATTTAAATTCTTTTCTCATTTTCTTTTGTGTATATTCTCCAGCTATTTTCTTTATGGTTGCCATGGGGATTACACTTAGCATTCTAAATTTATAATACCTGAATTTGAACTTATGGCAGCTTAACTTCAATAACATACAATTTTTTTTGCTCTTTTACAGCTTTGTCCCCACCCCATTTGGTTGCTAATGTCACAAAATTACATCTTTATTCATTGTGTGCCCCAAAATATAAACTATTTATTAATTCCTTTGTATGTGTTAGTCCTTTGAATTATGTAGAAAATGCATATGAAGTTACAAACCAAAGTTTCAGTAGTAATAAAGTTTAATAGTAATAAAATTAGACAAATACTTATTTTTTATGGGGCACCTGGGTGGCTCAGTCAGTTAAGCATCTCCCTTTGGCTTAGATCATGGTCCTGGGGTTCTGAGATTGAGCCCCATATCAGGCTCCTTGCTCAGTGGGGAGTCTTCTTCTCCCGCTCCTCCCTGCTCGTGCCCTCTCTTGCTATCTCTGTCTTTCTCTCTCTCTCAAATAAATAAATAAAATATTTATTTGTTAAATAAAATAAATAAATTGTTAAATAAAATAAATATTTGTTAAAATTTTTATTAAAAAACATATATTAGACTTTTAGGTCATGTTCAGAACAAAACATAGAGTTACAAACCATCAATACAATAATACTAGCTTTTATTACGGCCCATGTATTTACTTTTATGGAGATCTCTATCTCTTCATAGGGCTTCAAGTTAGTGTCTAACATTTCTATACATTTCATTTCACCCTGAAAAACTCCCTTGGTCATTTCTTAAAGGGCGGGTCTAGTAGTAATGAATGCCCTCAAGTTTTGTTTATCTGGGAATATCTTAATTTCTCCTTTACTTTTGAAGGGCAGTTTTGCTGGATATAATATTATTAACTCTTTTTTTTTTCTTTTATCATTTTTGAATATATGTGCCAGCTGCCTTCTGGCATCCAAAGTTTCTGATGAGAAATCTGCTGATAATTTGTTGAGGATCCCTTGTCTGTGATAAGTCACTTCTTTTATTGATTTCAAGATTCCCTCTTTGTCTTTCAACAGTTTGATTATAATGTGTCTTCATGTGAATCTGTTTGAGTTCATTTTAGTTGGAATTTGCTGGGCTTCTTTGATGTTTATATTCATGGCTTCCATCAAATTTGGAATTTTTTAGTCATTATTTCTTCAGATAGTCTCTCTGTCCCATTCGCTTTCTCTTCTCCTTTGGGGATTCCCACAGTGCATATGTCAATCCATTTAATTATGTCCCACAAGTCTCAGGCTCTATTAACTTTTCTTTAATCTTTTTTCTTTCTTTTCCTTAGATTAAATTATTTCCATTCTCCAACCTCCAGTTCACTGATTCTTCTGCTTGCTCAAATCTATGTTTGAATCCCTCTAGGGAAATTTTCATTTCAACTATTGCACTTTTCAATTCCAGAATTTCTTTTTTTTTTTTAAATTTTTATTTATTTATTTATTTTAAAAGATATATATATATTTTATTTACTTGACATAGCGAGAGATCAGATCACAAGTAGGCAGAGAGGCAGGAAGAGAGAGGAGGAAGCAGGTTCCCCACCGAGCAGGGAGCCCGATGCAGGCCTTGATCCCAGGACCCTGGGATGATGACCTGAGCTGAAGCAGAGGGTTTAACCCACTGAGCCACCCAGGCGCCCTTATTTATTTATTTTTAAGATTTTATTTATTTGACAGAGAGAGAGAGATTACAAGTAGGCTGAGAGGCAGAGAGAAAGAGGAGGAAGGAGGCTCCCTGATGAGCAGCGAGCCCAATGAGGGGCTCGATCCCAGGACCCTTAGATCATGACCTGAGCCTAAGGCAGAGGCTTTAACCCACTGAGCCACCCAGATGCCCCTCAACTCCAGGATTTCTTTTTGATTTCTTTTTAGGTTTTGTCTTTATTGATATTTCCATTTTGTCCATACATCATTTTGTTGACTATTTTTGCATCTTTCTTTAGTTCTCTGAGCTTCTTTAATATATTTATTTTAAAGTATTTGTCTAGTATGTCCACCATACTTTTTCAGGGATAGATTCTGTTAGTTTATTTTTTTTCCTTTAAATGAGCCATACTGTCCTGTTACTTTGGGTGCCTTGTGATGTTTTGGGTTAAAAACTAAACATGTGGGTGCCTGGGTAGCTCAGTGGGTTAAAGCCTCTGCTTTCGGCTCAGGTCATGATCTCAGGGTCCTGGGATCGAGGCCCACATCGGGCTCTCTGCTCAGCGGGGAGCCTGCTTCCCCCTCTCTCTCTGCCTGCCTCTCTGCCTCCTTGTGATCTCTCTCCCTCTGTGAAATAAATAAATAAAATCTTAAAAAAAAAAACTGAACATGTGAGTCTAATAATGTGGTAACTCTGGAGATCAGATTCTCCTTCCCCAGGGTTTGCTGTTTTTGTTATTATTTTTGTGTATTTGATTGTTGTAGGCTGTCTCTGTGCTGAGGGCAAGCTTGAGGTATAAAGTTAAGGTCTTCTCAGGTCTTTTCTGAGACTTTCCCTGGATATTCTTTCTAATTTTACCCATATATACAATTTAAAAAAATATTTATTTATCTATTTATTTTAGAGAGAGAGAGAGGGTTGGAGGGAGAAGCACAGGGAGAGGGAGAGAGAGAATCTCTCAAGCAGACTCCTCGCTGAGAGACCCTGATGCAGGGCTCGATCTCACTACCCAGAGATCATGACCTGAGCCGAAATCAAGAGTTGGATGCTCAACTGACTGAGCCATCCAGATACCCCAAAATACAGTTGTGTTTGAATGCCCTAAACTTTAAATGTTTGGATCCTAAAAGGGGAAAAGGAGAGATATGAAGTGAGGGGAGGGCGCTGGCTCTTTACATTTTTTTTTTTGGAAGTCACTTCAACTAGGGAGGCAGGGACTTCCAACAATGGAAAGAGGGGCCACAATGATGGCTACCTGCCTCTTTGTCTGCACCTCTGAGATTAGAAGCAGCAATCTGATTGGAGCACAGATCCTTGATATTTGGATGATAGGGTCATTTTTGTCTACCTTGGCACTCTCAAACTGTGTGCAGGTTGCTCCCAGAGCATAGGTGCCCAGCTCCCTGTCATGTGGCTGGGGATGAAAGATGGATAGTTGCTACTGTGCTAAGATAAAATTGACTGAAATTAACTGCAATTTACTGTCCAAATTCCCCTGAAATTTGCAAGCCTTCAATAGACTCCAGAGTTCCAAAGTGGTTACATCAGGCAGATTTTGGCAGTGCAATTGTTGTCTAGATGGGGAGAGAGTCCCCATGCTTCCTCCTCCACCACCTTCTCAGGATTTTCCCCTTGTCTCATTTTTTTTTTTAGATTTTATTTATTTGACAGAGATTACAAGTAGGCAGAGAGGCAGGCAGAGAGAGAGGGAGAAGCAGGCTCCCCGCTGAGCAGAGAGCCCGATGTGGGGCTCGATCCCAGGACCCCGAGATCATGACCTGAGCCGAAGGCAGAGGCTTAACCCACTGAGCCACCCAGGTGCCCCTCATTTATTTTTGTAAAAAAGAAATATTTGGGAAAAGAGACTTACTCCTTGTGATGTGTCTCACAATAGATGCCAACACCCGACATGTCAGGACCTTCTCATTAAAGACTTCTGCTCCTAAAGAGTCCAGTGCAATCATATCAATCAATTATGATTGACTGAAATTTTGTACCATTGAACAGGAAATCATTTTCTGTCCTTTGTTTCTAAAGGTAAAAATAGTTCTAGTCCTGGTGAAAATTAGTTCTTGATTTCACAATAATAATAATATGTCTGTTGATTGGCCTTTATATCAAAGTTTCAAATATAGGAGTTAAAAAGGTTACATGCAAAATTTTTAAATATTCTATACTTTTCAGCCAGATTAGATTACATAATGTACTCTTGATAGATTCCATACACTTACCATCATGCTTACTAGAAAAAAATGTTGTTTCAGCCTACTAGAATGCAGTTCTTTTCTCTGCTTGAAATCCAAAGATTCATCTCACTTCCCTGTGCTTTGGTTTGGTCTTTTTTGATCTAATCAAGTATAGTGTGTGTGCTCTCTCCCTCTCTCTCTCTCTTCTCTGAGACTTCGCTGCATTTTAATCATTCTTTTATGGTGTATAACATTTTCTCTTTTGTACTATTGGTATTTCTGTTTGGGTTCCAATGGATTATAATTTATAGAGACCACCAAATGCTATCCAAAAGTATGCCATTTTGGCATAAAAATTATTCTGAGCTGAAGATTGAGGTACTGAAATCCCTTATCTGCCTGAAAGCAGAACCTCCTAAATTAAAATATTTCCCACCTATTCTCTTAGGGTCTCATTTATCTTTCAAAACAGTCTTTTATGGGATGCCTGGGTAGCTCAGTCAGTCAAGCAGCTGTCTTCAGCTCAGGTCATGATCCCAGGGTCCTGGGATCGAGTTCCGTATCAGGCTCCTCGCTCAGAGGGGAGCCTGCTTCTCCCTCTGCCTCTGCCTGCCACTCTGCCTGCTTGTGCTCTCTCTCTCTCCGGCAAATAAATAAATCTTAAAAAAAAAGAGTCTTTTATTCTCTCTTTTCTTTTTGACATAACTTTCTCACTGGTAAAAGAAGGGGCAGTTAGTAGTGGTTAAGATTTAGAGAGACACGGTTGAGTGATTTTTTTTAAAACATTTTTTTAAAGATTTTATTTATTTATTTAACACAGAGAGAGAGAGAGAGCACAAGTAGGGGAAGCAACAGGCAGAGGGAGAGGGAGAAGTAGGTTCCTCGCTGAGTAGGGAGCCCGACCCAGGGCTTGATGTCAGGACCCTGGAATCATGACCTGAGCTGAAGGCAGGTGCTTAACTGACTGAGCCGCCCAGGTGCCCCAGGGTTGAGTACTTTTAAATTCTTGGATTGCCATCTATCTTAATTAAATTACTCAGCTTGTCTGAACCTCCTTTCACTTCATTTGTAAAACAGGGATAGCAACTTTACCTACTTCTTAGGGTTTTGCGGAGGGTTAACAGAGATAATGTATATAAAGTGCTTAGCATAGTATTAGGCACATAGCAAGTGCTCATTAAATATTAGTGTTGGCTACTGCTGTTCATCATGATGCTTGTAGCCTTCACAGCAAACTCTTTGTATTTCATGACTTTGATGACTATTGAATTAGTTTGGATTGAATTTGGCACGTTTGGGCCTTAGGGGAGGAAAAATAATTTCCCCTTTACCCTTCTGAGTTCTTGGCAGAGACCCTTGTAATGAAAGACAGATTAACAAGGGAAAATGAAACAGAAGTTTATTAACATGTGTACCCCATGTATACATGGGAGACACCCACGGAAAGATGATAATCTCCCAAGGTGGCTTAGAATTCAAACTTAAGTACAATCTTAATAGGGAAAGAGGAGGGGAGATACAGGTCTCATAGGGGAGAGTAAATAATTTTAGGAAATATGAATGGGGCCTTAGAAGAATACATGGAAGGTATGATAGTTTGTGACAAATTTCATCTAGTCTTCTCTCTTGTGATAAGAATCAATCTTCCTAGGTTGATAAAACTGCCTGGCAGGGGATCTTTGACAACTGAGGTCCTTTTGGAGGATCTGTCTTTAAGCAGATAAAGAGAATTTAGGGAAAGCCTCTCCTGCTTTTGCTATTTTTCATGTGCTTGCAGTTCAGAGTAATCAATATACCAATGTAGCACATCTTGGGATATTGTGTCCTGAACTCCTATTTTTTTTTTTAAAGATTTTATTTATTTATTTCACAGAGGGAGAGAGATCACAAGGAGGCAGAGAGAGAGAGGGGGAAGCAGGCTCCCCGCTGAGCAGGGAGCCCGATGCGGGCCTTGATCCCAGGACCCTGAGATCATGACCTGAGCCGAAAGCAGAGGCATTAACCCACTGAGCCACCCAGGCGCCCATGAACTCCTATTTTGGAGTGACCTATTCTGCTCCAGGCTAGTAGGTAGCCGACCAAAAAGAATTAGGAAAGCAACTACAGGAAAGTTGTTGGTTTTTTTTTTTTTTAAGATTTTATTTTTTAAAAATTTTAATTTATTTATTCTGCTTCTGTATTTATTTTTTTTAATTTTTATTTAAGGATTTTATTTTTAAGTAATCTCTACACCCAACGTGGGGCTGAAACTCAGTCCTTAGTTCAAGAGTCACATGCTCCACTGCCTGAGCCAGCTAAGTGCCCTTCCAAAAAAGTTTTAATTCTTTCCCTCCTCTGAACTTCTTTGGCCCTTTAAGTACTCATACTTTTGAAAATGTTTTTGTTTTATCTCCTCTACTAGATCTTAAGTTTCTTGAGCGTAAGTACTGTCTACTTGTGTATCTTTCTTTTAGTTCACAACCTCCTTGAGTATAATCTGAAACCAGCCCCCATATACGGAGGGCAAAGAGAGATTAAAGAAAGAGGCAGACAGCTCCAGATTGGCTGGTGGCAGATTTAATAAGCACGGGCTTGCTTACAAGGCTTGTCTTGGATAGCCGCAAGACAAGTAGACTTCCACACCTGCCTTCCAGAATCTTAAAAGTTTATATATATATATATATATTCCCCTATATATATATATATATAGTTTATATAAAGACTTAATGGGGTTCAGTCACATATACAGGAGGCCTTAACTGGGTTCAGTCATGTCCCTGGTCCAGTCTCAACACCATGCTTCTATCTCAGGGCTGTATCCTTGGAGCAGCTTCTGGGAGTGGGGAAGGAGAGCAGAACACACGTTGCAAAGACAGGGGAGTGGGTGGGAGCCTTCAGTCGGCTGGGTCCAGCTTGCTGGTCAGCTTGTGGTGAACTTCTTGATGACTTTCTCGAACAATTTCCTACAGGGAATAAAGTATGTGATCAATAAATATGTGCTCAATGAATGAATGATTCTCTTGTTGTCCTTTGCCCAGAATTTACTAAACTCACCAGATAATTTATTTTGTGTTTTGGCCTGGTTGGCTCGCTTCTTTCTTTTTCTTTCTTTCTTTCTTTCTTTCTTTCTTTCTTTCTTTCTTTCTTTCTTTCTTTCTTTCTTTCTTCTTTCTTTCTTCCTTCTTCCTTCCTTCCTTCCTTCCTTCCTTCCTTCCTTCCTTCCTTCCTTCCCTTCCCTTCCTCTTCCTTCCTTCCTTCCTTCCTTCCTTCCTTCCTTTCTTTCTTTCTTTCTTTCTTTCTTTCTTTCTTTCTTTCTTTCTTTCTTTCTTAGATTTATTTATTTATTTGACAGAGAGAGAGAGACACACAGTGAGAGAGGAAACATAAGCATGGGGAGTGGGAAAGGGAGAAGCAGGCTTCCCGCCCAGCAGGGAGCCCAATGCGGGACTCAGTCCTAGGACCCTGGGATCATGACCTGAGCCAAAGGCAGATACTTAATGACTGAGCCACCCAGGCGCCTCTTGGCCTGGTTTCTTAATAATTGTTCCTACCATTAGAGAGTCATCACTGTCTTTACTGAGGTAAAAATCTGCCCTTGAAAAGAAATCATGAGTAGAGCCAGAAATGGAATTCGGGAGTCCAGATCAACAGTTATAAACATTTAATCTCACTGTTTATGAATGTGAAGTGCTGAGGGCATTGGATAGGACAGTGAAGACACTCAAACTGCAGATTGTTTCAGGCAGCATCATGAGGGGGGACATGTTGGGATCAGATCAGGAGTTAGTGGCGGAAAAGTTACACAAGGCACCTAGCTTCTACCCCTTCTGGTGGAACCACAGGGCCTGGGTTGTGTGTGCGTGGGTGGTAGTTGTTCCTTTTCTGTTGCAAAATAGGAATGGAATGAGAAAGAAAAAAAAATTTATACAGTAAATTTGCAGGAGAATAGAGGATCGGAGAGCTGAGTAATGTCAGGGAAATTTGTATGTACTCAAAAGGCCACTAGGGTGTGTGAAAAATATGTTAATCAGAAACAGAGGGAGCACAAAGAGAAGACCAAAATAATTTTAAGTCTACAATATCTTTTTTTTTTTCCGATCTAGAAAGTGACGGATTTCTCCTGAGCAGTTGGTAGCACTGAAAACCTTTGATTTAATCCATCTTCTTTTTCTTCTCGAGTACTAGTTGAAAAAGTATTTGTAAGTAATTGTAACATGCTGCTCACTCAGCTTATTAAGGGAGCATTATGAAGGGTAAGGGACGATGCTTACCTAGTCCACTCCTTCAAGGCACCAGAATCTGGGCCATCGTCGACAGGCTTTTTTCCCTGAATATGCCTGTAACAGTCCCTGGAGGGTTCATTAGTTTGGAATTTTATAGTTAATAAAGGCATTAATTAAGAACACCAAAACCCACACGTGGAAGGAGACCTCTATCTAACTTACTCTGCATTAAATGTAAGCACCATTTTATATAAGACAACCACAAATACCTTACAGTGTGGTTCTGCTATTAATTTATAATCCTTCGCTTCTGGGGACTTGGTGAAACCTTTAGCTGTGTGGCTAAGAGAAGGGTTTCTGCTGTGTGCCTATTCTCCTCTTTCGTTAGCAAGGCTCTGTGTTTTGTCTGCTGACCTTTTCGGAATGTCCCATGCCACTCTTATCCTGCACCAGTTTGCACCCGAATAGTTGCTTCAATCTATCCGGGGCCTTTTCTTTTTCTACTACTAATTGAACATCTCCTACTGCAAAAATGCTCAGTTTAGAGCTCAGAGAACACAGTCCTTATTAACTAAGTAAAGGCTGTCAGGCATGCATCACCGTGTATGGCTAAGTGCCTGTTGTCTCGGCCTGGAAATGCTTTTCTCTCTCTTTTTCCTTTCAGAAATGATGCTAGAGCTTTAAGTTGTAGGCAGATGTGGTCTCCCAGCTCGTGGTACTGTTTTTCATGTTCTTATGAGCTCTGACCCAGCCTAGAAAATGCTCTCCTCATTCAGCCTGTAGTGTAATTAAATAATTTATGGTGTGGCTATTATGTGTCTCCCATACTAAGGTGCCAGGAGGGCAGAGGCAAGTCTTCCCTACTCATTCTTGAATCTGCAGCATCTGGAGCAGCACCTTGCCCACAGAGGGATTTGATCAATAGTTACCGAATGTGTGTCTCTTCCACACTGGGGCTTAGGGAGACGGCTATGTACTTGCTTATTTTGGTGGGAAGAGAAACTTCCTGCCTGAGTTGGACTTGAAACCATTTCTCATTTGGCAAGTTCTGTGCTATGATAAATTGGACGCTCAGATAAATTGATGCAGTCACTTAAGAGTTTTCCTGTTTAATCATTTCATGCCCATTATCTTTAGAGTCTTTATTATAATTTTTCAAGAGGGAAGGGTGTTTAACTAGACCAGGTGAAATAAAGAATATGGAAAATTATCCAGCTAATTCGGGACAAAATTCATGTGTTCAAATATAAGGCAACATTGAATGTAATGTTTCTATTTTTTACAATGAGAAGCTTTGTTTTCATCAACTTGAATATAAAAGGTCTAGGAATATAGAGGAAATAGTCCAATGTCTACCCACAATATTTAATTATTAATTTAATTACATATTTCAAATGTAATATTTAAAGTGTTAAAAAAGAGACAATAGGCCCAAAATGAGTCACTTGTGCTAAGCTCCATGTCAGCAAACCAAGACTTCCTACCTAACCTAATTGCAGTTTCAGCCTTTTCCAGGAATGTAACCTTCAACTAGTCAGTCTGGAATTACCTGGTCAGTACTCTTGAGGTTATCTGCCCAATAGAACACTTCTATCCCCCATAGGTGATTTTGTCTGAAATAACCAGCTTTTTCCTCATTCCCTGCTCCTTCTGCCTTCCTTTCTATGAAAGCCTTCCATTTTGTACAGCTCCTCAGAGCTCCTTTCTGTTTGCTGCCCCATTCATTATCGTTGACCAAAGCCAAGCAGATCTTCAGTTTATTTAGCTGAATTTATTTTTTTTGACAGATTTGATGGCAACAATGGGCTTTGAAGTGGGCTTCTGATGCCTCAGGAACAAGAAGAAAGACAGATGTGGTACCTGTGAACTCTTTGAGTTCTCTGTCTTTCTCGCCATATCTGAGGGCCATGGCTAAGTTCCTCTTGGTTCTGAGCTCTGCTCTCTTTACCTCAAGCTTCTGATTTAATTGGCTTTCTAGCCAGTTTTCCATTTGATTGGAGTCTCTAGTTCCATGTTTGAAATTGCTGGTGGCAGTTCAAGTTCCCCATTTGTTTGGAAACAGTCCATGATCCCCATTCTGTTGGTTCAGTCCTTTCCCCAATTCCCAGGTCCGTGGTGAGAATCACCTGTGGTGCACGTGGGACCTTGAGGCCCAGCCTTCAGTAGAATTGCTCTGGTTACTGCTGGTGTGGTAATGTGCACCTCCTTGTTTGTTCTGTTTTGTGTAGGGAAGGCCATTGTCAATGGGAATCTCAGAAACCTCCCAAGAGGCGGAAAAAAGCTGCAAAATTGGTGGTCATGGGTCAAGGATTTAAAGGCTGTATAATATAGCTTGCCATCTAATTTTAAGACTCTTATGTTAGGATAAGTTGGTCATGGAATGGATTAGATTGACACTAGGTTACCTGCTGACCTCAGGAAACTTTCCATACTAGGAGGTACACTGTAAAACATCACACAACTTCCAACCCAGAGGCATATCTCTTTTAGGTATTAGTTTGCCTATGGGAGACCTAAAGACCTAGCTAAAATAATAATAATAAAAAAATGGGATCCTTATGCTTCAAAGAGTTGAGCATGCTGCCTTCTGGCACACCTGCTTATTTTTTTGTCTAAAAACTATAGTCCCAGATGCTATAAATATCTACAAAAAATGGTGAAATCTCACTAAAAACAACCTAGAATTACAATGGCCATTATGGGGAATGTCCCAATTCGATATGATCATTTAAGAAGTGTACTTGAGGGGCACCTGGGTGGCTCAGTTGTTAAGCATCTTCCTTCGGCTCAGGTGGTGATCCTGGGGTCCTGGGATTGAGCCCCGCATTGGGCTCCCTGCTTAGGGGGATGCCTGCTTCTTCCCCTCCCACTTTCCCTGCTTGTATTCCCTCTCTTGCTGTCTCTCTCTCTCTCTGTCAAATAAATAAATAAAAACTTAAAAAAAAAAAAAAGAAGTGTACTTGAAAGCAAGGGCTCCCAAATCAAACAAACAGAATCAGATACCTATTTCAGTTGCCATGCAGAAGCTCTAATTCTAAAATAGCTTAATTGAAAGATTTGTTATAAAAAGTAATGAAGAATTAAAGACACAAGAGGTACCAAAAAAAAAAAAAAAAGGGCTGTAAGACTAATGTCACTCCTGCTGCTCCCTTCTTTCCTCCTTTTTGTGAATAGTCATCTTAGTAATCCTCTGTCTAAATTGTTTTTCCACTCTGAAGAGAATATATATATGACCATTACTACAAGTCTGCTAAGTTAATGGCCTGACAGATACCCTCATTTCTACCTTCTAAAGAGGGCTCCCACAAGACCTTTCCCTGACTTGATTGGGCTCCCAGAGTTTCTCTGTTTAATGGTTACCAGTAATTCCCTTTCACAGCCAAAGGGAAACTAAAATTAAAATTAATGAAAAACTTTCCCCAGTTCTGGTAGATACTGGAGCTACCCTCTCTACTTTAGACCCCACTTGAAGCCTGGAGATAGGATCCTGGAAAAACCTTCAGATGTTGGCAAAGGATGAGAATTCTTACCAGACTCAGCTCCCTCAGATCTCGGTCTATGGTACCTGGCAAAGAGAGGAAAATCAAATATCATTTGTCTCCTCTTTGATGCTTCCTCTTGGGCCCAGAGGGTTGTTTAATACTGCCAGAAATATTTACTGAATGTCCCAGATGAAACCTGGCAAGATATCTGAAAGGATTTAAAGACCGTATGATTAGAAATTTGACCAAATTGGAAGCTGATATTCAGAGCCTGATAGGAATTTTTTTAGGCCTTTTCCCCTAATCTAAATGTACCCAGAGGGGAAGAAATGTTTGCTTCCCAGCATAGGTAGATGGGTGTGGCAGTTCTTAGATATTATTTAAGCTACCACCAAGTCTTTCAAGAATTAGAAGCAACTATCCTTACCTTACAACTCTTTGTAAGACCGGAAATGCAGCTCTCAAAAACAATCCAAGGTCCACCTATCCTTTCTAACAATTAACCTCATCTGTTTGTCTCAAATATCTATTTGTAGGTATTGTAAAAATTCTGGCCTTAGGGAATAGAAGTCCTCCTTGGAGGAACACACATTCTTTCCTTGTAGCTTTGAGAGATCGATGTTCTATCTGGTCTACAAACTTCAGTGAGGTAATTCTTGTCAGAAGGAAAACAAAAGGGGAAAACAGTTTTTTGAAATTTGGGCAAATGAGAAATCTCAAGTTTCTTCTCCACAAATATTAATAAAAAGCTTTATTCATTTGAGCAAATAAACTTCACCAATTTCAACAGTTCTTTTGTAAGCTAGTGAATTTTTACATTATTATACCTGTCTCATGGCAGTAATTTTAGAATGAAAACTGTAAGTTTCCTGTTTGCATCTGTCTGTATGTTTATGTGTATCAATCTCTCTATCATCTATTACAAATATGTGGTATTTTCTACTTCTAGGTAGTAGTACCAAAATTAATTTGTAAAAGAGCTCTATTTAATTGGCCTTAAGAAAATTAAGCTCTTCAGGGTGCTTGGGTGGCTCAGTTGGTTAAGTGACTGCTTTCAGCTCAGGTCATGATTCCAGGATCCTGGGATTGAGCCCCGCCTCGGGCTCCCTGCTCAGTAGAGAGCCTGCTTCTCTCTCTCCCTCTGCCTGCCGCTCTGCTT
>LNAC01001633.1:49659-87802 GCA_002007465.1 Ailurus styani
GACCCTGGGATCATGACCTGAGCCAAAGGCAGATACTTAATGACTGAGCCACCCAGGCGCCTCTTGGCCTGGTTTCTTAATAATTGTTCCTACCATTAGAGAGTCATCACTGTCTTTACTGAGGTAAAAATCTGCCCTTGAAAAGAAATCATGAGTAGAGCCAGAAATGGAATTCGGGAGTCCAGATCAACAGTTATAAACATTTAATCTCACTGTTTATGAATGTGAAGTGCTGAGGGCATTGGATAGGACAGTGAAGACACTCAAACTGCAGATTGTTTCAGGCAGCATCATGAGGGGGGACATGTTGGGATCAGATCAGGAGTTAGTGGCGGAAAAGTTACACAAGGCACCTAGCTTCTACCCCTTCTGGTGGAACCACAGGGCCTGGGTTGTGTGTGCGTGGGTGGTAGTTGTTCCTTTTCTGTTGCAAAATAGGAATGGAATGAGAAAGAAAAAAAAATTTATACAGTAAATTTGCAGGAGAATAGAGGATCGGAGAGCTGAGTAATGTCAGGGAAATTTGTATGTACTCAAAAGGCCACTAGGGTGTGTGAAAAATATGTTAATCAGAAACAGAGGGAGCACAAAGAGAAGACCAAAATAATTTTAAGTCTACAATATCTTTTTTTTTTTCCGATCTAGAAAGTGACGGATTTCTCCTGAGCAGTTGGTAGCACTGAAAACCTTTGATTTAATCCATCTTCTTTTTCTTCTCGAGTACTAGTTGAAAAAGTATTTGTAAGTAATTGTAACATGCTGCTCACTCAGCTTATTAAGGGAGCATTATGAAGGGTAAGGGACGATGCTTACCTAGTCCACTCCTTCAAGGCACCAGAATCTGGGCCATCGTCGACAGGCTTTTTTCCCTGAATATGCCTGTAACAGTCCCTGGAGGGTTCATTAGTTTGGAATTTTATAGTTAATAAAGGCATTAATTAAGAACACCAAAACCCACACGTGGAAGGAGACCTCTATCTAACTTACTCTGCATTAAATGTAAGCACCATTTTATATAAGACAACCACAAATACCTTACAGTGTGGTTCTGCTATTAATTTATAATCCTTCGCTTCTGGGGACTTGGTGAAACCTTTAGCTGTGTGGCTAAGAGAAGGGTTTCTGCTGTGTGCCTATTCTCCTCTTTCGTTAGCAAGGCTCTGTGTTTTGTCTGCTGACCTTTTCGGAATGTCCCATGCCACTCTTATCCTGCACCAGTTTGCACCCGAATAGTTGCTTCAATCTATCCGGGGCCTTTTCTTTTTCTACTACTAATTGAACATCTCCTACTGCAAAAATGCTCAGTTTAGAGCTCAGAGAACACAGTCCTTATTAACTAAGTAAAGGCTGTCAGGCATGCATCACCGTGTATGGCTAAGTGCCTGTTGTCTCGGCCTGGAAATGCTTTTCTCTCTCTTTTTCCTTTCAGAAATGATGCTAGAGCTTTAAGTTGTAGGCAGATGTGGTCTCCCAGCTCGTGGTACTGTTTTTCATGTTCTTATGAGCTCTGACCCAGCCTAGAAAATGCTCTCCTCATTCAGCCTGTAGTGTAATTAAATAATTTATGGTGTGGCTATTATGTGTCTCCCATACTAAGGTGCCAGGAGGGCAGAGGCAAGTCTTCCCTACTCATTCTTGAATCTGCAGCATCTGGAGCAGCACCTTGCCCACAGAGGGATTTGATCAATAGTTACCGAATGTGTGTCTCTTCCACACTGGGGCTTAGGGAGACGGCTATGTACTTGCTTATTTTGGTGGGAAGAGAAACTTCCTGCCTGAGTTGGACTTGAAACCATTTCTCATTTGGCAAGTTCTGTGCTATGATAAATTGGACGCTCAGATAAATTGATGCAGTCACTTAAGAGTTTTCCTGTTTAATCATTTCATGCCCATTATCTTTAGAGTCTTTATTATAATTTTTCAAGAGGGAAGGGTGTTTAACTAGACCAGGTGAAATAAAGAATATGGAAAATTATCCAGCTAATTCGGGACAAAATTCATGTGTTCAAATATAAGGCAACATTGAATGTAATGTTTCTATTTTTTACAATGAGAAGCTTTGTTTTCATCAACTTGAATATAAAAGGTCTAGGAATATAGAGGAAATAGTCCAATGTCTACCCACAATATTTAATTATTAATTTAATTACATATTTCAAATGTAATATTTAAAGTGTTAAAAAAGAGACAATAGGCCCAAAATGAGTCACTTGTGCTAAGCTCCATGTCAGCAAACCAAGACTTCCTACCTAACCTAATTGCAGTTTCAGCCTTTTCCAGGAATGTAACCTTCAACTAGTCAGTCTGGAATTACCTGGTCAGTACTCTTGAGGTTATCTGCCCAATAGAACACTTCTATCCCCCATAGGTGATTTTGTCTGAAATAACCAGCTTTTTCCTCATTCCCTGCTCCTTCTGCCTTCCTTTCTATGAAAGCCTTCCATTTTGTACAGCTCCTCAGAGCTCCTTTCTGTTTGCTGCCCCATTCATTATCGTTGACCAAAGCCAAGCAGATCTTCAGTTTATTTAGCTGAATTTATTTTTTTTGACAGATTTGATGGCAACAATGGGCTTTGAAGTGGGCTTCTGATGCCTCAGGAACAAGAAGAAAGACAGATGTGGTACCTGTGAACTCTTTGAGTTCTCTGTCTTTCTCGCCATATCTGAGGGCCATGGCTAAGTTCCTCTTGGTTCTGAGCTCTGCTCTCTTTACCTCAAGCTTCTGATTTAATTGGCTTTCTAGCCAGTTTTCCATTTGATTGGAGTCTCTAGTTCCATGTTTGAAATTGCTGGTGGCAGTTCAAGTTCCCCATTTGTTTGGAAACAGTCCATGATCCCCATTCTGTTGGTTCAGTCCTTTCCCCAATTCCCAGGTCCGTGGTGAGAATCACCTGTGGTGCACGTGGGACCTTGAGGCCCAGCCTTCAGTAGAATTGCTCTGGTTACTGCTGGTGTGGTAATGTGCACCTCCTTGTTTGTTCTGTTTTGTGTAGGGAAGGCCATTGTCAATGGGAATCTCAGAAACCTCCCAAGAGGCGGAAAAAAGCTGCAAAATTGGTGGTCATGGGTCAAGGATTTAAAGGCTGTATAATATAGCTTGCCATCTAATTTTAAGACTCTTATGTTAGGATAAGTTGGTCATGGAATGGATTAGATTGACACTAGGTTACCTGCTGACCTCAGGAAACTTTCCATACTAGGAGGTACACTGTAAAACATCACACAACTTCCAACCCAGAGGCATATCTCTTTTAGGTATTAGTTTGCCTATGGGAGACCTAAAGACCTAGCTAAAATAATAATAATAAAAAAATGGGATCCTTATGCTTCAAAGAGTTGAGCATGCTGCCTTCTGGCACACCTGCTTATTTTTTTGTCTAAAAACTATAGTCCCAGATGCTATAAATATCTACAAAAAATGGTGAAATCTCACTAAAAACAACCTAGAATTACAATGGCCATTATGGGGAATGTCCCAATTCGATATGATCATTTAAGAAGTGTACTTGAGGGGCACCTGGGTGGCTCAGTTGTTAAGCATCTTCCTTCGGCTCAGGTGGTGATCCTGGGGTCCTGGGATTGAGCCCCGCATTGGGCTCCCTGCTTAGGGGGATGCCTGCTTCTTCCCCTCCCACTTTCCCTGCTTGTATTCCCTCTCTTGCTGTCTCTCTCTCTCTCTGTCAAATAAATAAATAAAAACTTAAAAAAAAAAAAAAGAAGTGTACTTGAAAGCAAGGGCTCCCAAATCAAACAAACAGAATCAGATACCTATTTCAGTTGCCATGCAGAAGCTCTAATTCTAAAATAGCTTAATTGAAAGATTTGTTATAAAAAGTAATGAAGAATTAAAGACACAAGAGGTACCAAAAAAAAAAAAAAAAGGGCTGTAAGACTAATGTCACTCCTGCTGCTCCCTTCTTTCCTCCTTTTTGTGAATAGTCATCTTAGTAATCCTCTGTCTAAATTGTTTTTCCACTCTGAAGAGAATATATATATGACCATTACTACAAGTCTGCTAAGTTAATGGCCTGACAGATACCCTCATTTCTACCTTCTAAAGAGGGCTCCCACAAGACCTTTCCCTGACTTGATTGGGCTCCCAGAGTTTCTCTGTTTAATGGTTACCAGTAATTCCCTTTCACAGCCAAAGGGAAACTAAAATTAAAATTAATGAAAAACTTTCCCCAGTTCTGGTAGATACTGGAGCTACCCTCTCTACTTTAGACCCCACTTGAAGCCTGGAGATAGGATCCTGGAAAAACCTTCAGATGTTGGCAAAGGATGAGAATTCTTACCAGACTCAGCTCCCTCAGATCTCGGTCTATGGTACCTGGCAAAGAGAGGAAAATCAAATATCATTTGTCTCCTCTTTGATGCTTCCTCTTGGGCCCAGAGGGTTGTTTAATACTGCCAGAAATATTTACTGAATGTCCCAGATGAAACCTGGCAAGATATCTGAAAGGATTTAAAGACCGTATGATTAGAAATTTGACCAAATTGGAAGCTGATATTCAGAGCCTGATAGGAATTTTTTTAGGCCTTTTCCCCTAATCTAAATGTACCCAGAGGGGAAGAAATGTTTGCTTCCCAGCATAGGTAGATGGGTGTGGCAGTTCTTAGATATTATTTAAGCTACCACCAAGTCTTTCAAGAATTAGAAGCAACTATCCTTACCTTACAACTCTTTGTAAGACCGGAAATGCAGCTCTCAAAAACAATCCAAGGTCCACCTATCCTTTCTAACAATTAACCTCATCTGTTTGTCTCAAATATCTATTTGTAGGTATTGTAAAAATTCTGGCCTTAGGGAATAGAAGTCCTCCTTGGAGGAACACACATTCTTTCCTTGTAGCTTTGAGAGATCGATGTTCTATCTGGTCTACAAACTTCAGTGAGGTAATTCTTGTCAGAAGGAAAACAAAAGGGGAAAACAGTTTTTTGAAATTTGGGCAAATGAGAAATCTCAAGTTTCTTCTCCACAAATATTAATAAAAAGCTTTATTCATTTGAGCAAATAAACTTCACCAATTTCAACAGTTCTTTTGTAAGCTAGTGAATTTTTACATTATTATACCTGTCTCATGGCAGTAATTTTAGAATGAAAACTGTAAGTTTCCTGTTTGCATCTGTCTGTATGTTTATGTGTATCAATCTCTCTATCATCTATTACAAATATGTGGTATTTTCTACTTCTAGGTAGTAGTACCAAAATTAATTTGTAAAAGAGCTCTATTTAATTGGCCTTAAGAAAATTAAGCTCTTCAGGGTGCTTGGGTGGCTCAGTTGGTTAAGTGACTGCTTTCAGCTCAGGTCATGATTCCAGGATCCTGGGATTGAGCCCCGCCTCGGGCTCCCTGCTCAGTAGAGAGCCTGCTTCTCTCTCTCCCTCTGCCTGCCGCTCTGCTTACTTGTGCTCTCTATCTCTCTGTCAAATAAATAAAATCTTAAAAAAAAAAAGAAAATAAAATTAAGCTCTTCTATGTGTTAAGGATTCACAAAATGTCTAGAAATATAATAAAAACTAGCCCAAATGCTTTTCAGGTTCATGTGATCTGAGATATTCTTTAGTAAATAAGCTAGTTTATGTTTGTTGGTTTAATTGAAATAGACATTTCTTTAGAATCATCAACATTAAAAATAATGGAGACATACAACTTTTATTCCACCTGAGTTTACTAGTCAAACAAATTCATGTTATCTCTGTTATAAAACTTGTTAGTGAGGAAAGTAACATGCTATGAATTTTTAAAAGTAATTTTATAAGATTTTATAATAATCTTTATAAGTGATCTAAACATAACTGTTGAGAATGAGTGAATAGAATAGATGTAAGTGGGATAAAGTTCTTAAGTGAATTTTTAAAATAGTTTCTTCAAATCTTTTTGGTAACTGGAAACCTTAAAATATTGCTAAGTTAAATTAAATGATGGAGAGTCATTAAATATATAAATCATTTCTAAATAAGATAAAATACTGAAACATTAATTACTGAATGTAAGTTTATCCACTTTTGGCTTCTTTATACAGAGAAACTAAAGATATTTGGGTATATTAGTATAACATGTTTTGTGTCACACATTAAAAAAATAAAAAAATTTGCTATGAGAAAACATATGTATCTAGAAACTATAAAATGTATTTATAAATTTGCCAAGCTACCGAATGCTAATGTAAAAGACAGTTTACCTTCTATTACTTCTCAGTTTTCACTGGAACTTAAAACTTTCTAACGGTTAAAAATTCTAACATATGTAATTAAAATTTCTAGGAATAATAAGGGAAATACCTCCATATGCAAGGAAAGTGGGGTATGTGTTTTTGTTAAAAGAAGGTATGAGAAAAAGAAATGCA
This sequence comes from Ailurus styani, assembly GCA_002007465.1. Taxonomy (NCBI): domain Eukaryota; kingdom Metazoa; phylum Chordata; class Mammalia; order Carnivora; family Ailuridae; genus Ailurus; species Ailurus styani. The sequence goes on from LNAC01001633.1 coordinate 56,011, forward strand.
TTTCTGTTGAGGGAAAACAAATTAATTTCATTCTAAAGTGATATTGGTTATTTCAGATGGGAAAAGAGGAAACACATAGGATAAAATCTGAATGTAAAAAAGAAAGTTGTAGGTTTGTGGAAAAGGGTCTGTGGAAAGAAATTTGATGTGTGGTCAAGCTAGCTAATGTTAGAGTGAATTTAATTAAGTTAAGTGAATTTTAATATCAAAAGTAAGCTAGTGCAAAATTAGAATTTGGCTTTCTCTCTGTTGAAAGGATAAAGTTTTCTTGAACTATTGGTCTGTTCTCGATAAGAGATTGTAAAAGTTTTTCCCTTTATGTTTTAAATAACCTGCCTAGAAAAAAAAGATTTTGTGTCCTCCAAAATAATTTCCCGTGTCTTTATTGGGTCATTGATTACCTAAGAAAATGGAGTCTTCTCAGTTTTAGAAGACTTTGAAGAGCTAAGGTCAGAGAGAGGTGGAGAATTACAATAGTTTGTAGTTCAAAATAAAGTAATATGAAAGACTTCATAAGGACACAAATATAGATTTTTTTTCATTTTTTTGAGGGTTAATCCTGTAAATACATAGGCTGGCATCTGAACATATGAAGCATTTCCTACTGGGTATTTTGGACCATTCCTTGTGATTTAGCCTTGTTTTTCTACTGATTAATTCATTGGATCATTCTTCAGTTTTCAACCTCAATTTAAGCAATCATTAACTAGCAAATATTTAATTTGTAATATTTAGTGAGCGATTTTTGAAAAAAAAAAGTACTTTGTAAACTGACTTGCTAAAGATGAATTTGAAACTCGAGGATATTTGCATTTTCTAATTGTTGTCTCCCTAACCCAATCCTTGTTCCTTGCCCCCTTCCCACAGCCCCCCTCCATCCATCCCTAGCACAGATTTACAAATTCAATCAATGAAATATGGGACTTAGCCCTTAAATCTTGCTTCTGGACAAAGTCTCATATTTGATTTATTCCAACACTTACTGCCCGTGCCCTCCCATTTTAACATCTCTGAAATCAAGATGCATCTTACAATTGATGGTATCCGGTATCTGAGTTGCAGTTGTGATGTGGTTGCAGGAATCTGGTCATAGCTGTTCATATTGCTGTCACTTTAATTGAGTTATATGCATTTAATTGCCATTTACAATGTCTTCAAAATAACCTCAGTATGATTTGGCATTGAAACAAAAAGTTATTGTAATTGCCGAAATGCATGGAAACAGCATTGTGATATATAATGAAAATCTATGACTAACTTAGTCTAAAAGACCTTTTTCCATATGTAAAAAATAATTCTAAGTAATAAGAAAGCTTTGTATCAGAGTTTAACTGGTACCGTTTTCTCCCTTTTAGTGGTACACAGCGGGTTATCTAAAGATCAATGGCATCTTAGCCGTAATGAAATATGTTAGTATTTGCTTCAGATTGAAAATATGAATCTCATGTCTTTTTCTTGGTAAATTTCTTGTTCTGATGTGCTTAATGTATTCCTAGCTTCCAAGAGCACATTTAAAGGAAATTGTCTGCAATCTGTTTACTACGAACTTTGTTCAAGTTCAAACTGCAGATTTTCAATCATACTGTACTTCAAAGCATCACAAAGGGGGACTGAAAAATCTGGTGAACATGTTGCAATGACAGGAAGTATTAAAACCTATAAAGGTGCAAGAGGATTTGAGATTATAGGAACAGCATAGCTAAATAAAGTGCGTACTGCACAGCGTTTTCTCTTAAAAAAATTCTCTTTGGCTTCATAAGGAACTGTTTAAAGCTCTCTGAATAAGATTGGGGCCATTCAGTTAATCGTCAGACACACATTTGTTGTGAAACTACTGTATGTAGGACACAGTGTTTATTTGTACCTAATATTTAGTGAGCCTACTATGTGCCAGACATTGCACTGGGCTCTAAGAGTACATAATCAAAGAGAGGGTCACAGCCCCCTAGGAGCTTCTATTGAGGAAACGGGTCAGTGTTAGCAGGGGACTTTTCTGAGTTTTGTAGATATGTCACTCTGATGAGCCTGAAAGCCTTGTCTGACATTGCCCTGCAGGGTGGACTGTGAATGAGGAGAATCAGTCAAGGTTCTGGCAGGAAACAGATGGTGCACTCAAAGTGAGGACTTTGCAGATAGTTTGTTAGAGGGACTATTTCCAAAGGTGTGAGCAGGGTATAGGAAAACCGCAGGATAATTTTGTACTTGAGGAGTTAGTGATAGTCATGGGGGAGGAGGGATAGAATCGAGGGTGAGGGACTGGGATCCTCCCCCGCAAACCTAAAGGGACCCTAAAGCCTCAGCAAGAACAGTCAGAGGTAAATTACGGATGCCAAGGAAAGAAAGTTTCAAGTGTTTAGAGAGGCACTTTGATGTGATTAAAAAAGAAGTCTCTGGATCCTAAAGGACCAGGGTTTCAGTTATAGTTCTCTATGTATTAATTGGTCTTTTGAGATGGTTAACTCTCCCCAGCGTCCACTTCCTTCTCTTCCTTTCAGTGAAAGCATGTTCTGGAGGTTTTGCTGGTCACTTAGTTTCTTGGCTACAGGGCTACAGCTCTCTATGTACCTGTGACTAAATTTGGATTAGTGGGATGTGGGCAGAAGTGATGTGTGCAACTTCTGGATTATCTTCTCAGTGACACTTGATTCTAACTCTCATCCTTTTCACTGGCTGGGCAGTGGCAATAATTGGAGCTATTACAATAATTGGAGTGGCAAAATATTGGAGCTTGTAAGCTACATGATATGAGGAAAGCAGACCTACCTCTCACCTCCAGATTGTTGGGTGACAGAGAAATAAATTTCTGTCTTATTGAAGCTTGTGTATATTTAGGTCTTTTTGTTATAGCAGCTTAGCCAATCCCTTGACTAATCCATTATGTGTACTCTGGCATTCAGAGAGCATCTGGGTTGGTGAACGCATCTATATGCTGGGAGGGTGGCTCACTTCAACTCCAGAAGGACAGAAGCTCCCATGCTTGGGACTCTTCTGGATTTCTCGGTATGTACCTCTTCATCTAGTTGTTCCTCTGTATCCTTTATCATATCCCTTATTATATAATAAACCAATAATTATCAGTAAGCATTTCCCTGGGTTCTGTGAGCCATCCTAGTGAATTATTGAACCTGAGGAGAGGGTCACGGGAACCCTGCTTTAAAACTGGTTGCTCAGAAGTTTTGGTAACAGCCTGGTACTTAAGATTGGCATCTAATGTGAGGGCAGTCTTGTGGGAACCTTAATTTGTGGGATTTGACGCTAACTGCAACTAGAGTGTCAGAACTGAGTTGAGTTGGAGGCCACCTCGCTGGTGCCTGAGAACTGGTTGGTGTGGGAAAAAACCCACACATCTGGTGTCAGAAGTGTCATAAATATGAGAGTGGAGGAAAACGTAGTGTATTTTTCCCAGACAGGGTGACTTAAGAACAAGAATGAATAAAATGTGAGCTAAGCTATTTGCTGTGAGTATTGTGATCCTTGTCTATGACCCACAAACCTTTAGTAAAAATTTGCTAATTTTACCAGTGGTGGCTTTGGAAGGAATCTCAGTATAAGGGGTTGTGGCTCACATTATATCATCTGACATCTTGGTGACACAAAGAGCCACTATCCTTGCTTAATATTCTTAGGCACATATGCATAAGTAACTCTGTGGTAAATTTTTGAAAGTGGGGGTCAAAGAGTATTTGATTTTAATGTTTTTGATTGCTGTTGGGTTGGTTGGTTTTAAGTTGATTGACAGAATCTGATAGCTTTGCCTGTACATTTCCTGCTTTTCCACACTGTCTCAGAGTTCTGCCTTTTGCTTGCCTTGGAAACTTCTGGCTGCCGGGGGCTGTGAAGGGCCATAGTCCCAACTGGACAAGCAGATTTCAATCTTGTGGGTCCTGGGTTGTCACTGGACCAGCCTGTGAGTGTGTGGAACACCTGAGTTGGGGACGGAAGATACAAATATTCGCACGCCTTAGATATTGGTTTTGAAAACTTTAGGGGTACGATTAGCTAAATGGCTGTGGTTTCATGACCCAGCCATGGAGGTGATAGTGTTGGTGCTTCCTATACATGTTGTCAGACTGGTGTGAAATGATGATGTCTGGATAGGTATGTGTCAACAGCAATTTCAGAGATTATTAGAGATTCTGGCTGACACCTGCATTTAATGGGAAAAAGATATTATCTCCCGTTGAATGCTCACTATAATCAGAGTCTTTATGGGATATCCTGAGGGGTAATTCCGACATTCCCCTGTTTGCCTCAATTAGGGGCAAATTTTATCTCGAACCTTCTAACCTTGTGGCTATGTAATCTACACCCCTGGGACCACTGTTCCAGATTTCTAGCAGGCATTAGAAAATCTGTTTCGTCTTGGGATCACGGTTAAACAAACACCTTGCTAGGGTAATTTAAAATGGGTTTGCTCATTCCTCACCCACCATACCTAGCAGGCTTTATCTGCCCGCATCTATCAGTGCTTGCTCACTCGTCCCTGAACTTGTACCCCAACACTCCCCACTCCCCACCCTCCTCAACATGTTCCTTGCCTTCCTAAGACTTAGAAAGCTGTTGGCAATCTTCCCACTTGGCTGAATTCCTGGCTTCAACTTATCCCAGTCATTTTAATCATATTAACAATCAGGCCCTGGTGAGACCTGCTGTTTTCTGAAGGTTCTCTTAGGTCAGGTTTCTGAGAACCAGACTCTAGAGGGAGATGTGTATGCAGAGGTTCTACTGAGGAGTGCTCTTGGTATGGACAGCTGTAAGTGAAGGAAGCAGGTTGAGCAGAGGGAGCCGCTGAGCTACAACGCATTAACAACGAAAGCCTTAGCCAATCCCAAGAGAGCTCAGAAGCTGGGATGGATCTTTGGAGTTGTCCCAAATTGAGGCATGGCATCTGGGACTTTGTACCAGGTCACCGACCAGTCAATGGATGTGGTCCTCCTCTGGGGAGAGGGGACAGATTCAGCCTTTAGCAGCCAACACTCCTAGCAGCTGGAGGAGTCATGCTTGTGCTCTCCTGCCCTCTGTGTCCTCACCCCCTTCACCAGAGGGGATCTGGGTGGGCACCACAATGTGCACTACAGGGCTAAGGCTTTACTCTCATGGCTTCTTGGAGCTGGATCTGATCTGATGCAACAGGTCAGAGAAATCCTTCTTTATCGTGAAGCGTATAGTCACCTCTTTTATTCTAAGAAATTCTTTCTTCTGATCATAATGTCTTGGCTTTCAAGTTTTTATTTGTTAAATTATATGGGAGTTATATTATATGTGAAGCCCTGATCTAGGCTTGAAGAGGGGGTAGAAAAGTGAATTACATCACGTGGCTTTCCTCAAAGGGATTCCTAAGTTGAGGAAGGGATGGAATGGGGGACAAGGGAGAGGGCCAAAGAAAGAGGGAAGGGCTTTGTGCAGGCAAACTAGATGAATCTTCAGCTTTGAGAACTACATTCTAACATTGTCTCAGTGTAAATTTTGTGATGACAAGCGAACCCTCCCAGGTGTGGGCTTGGAGGGCAGACTTGGGGAAGGTCAATCTCCTTTTTAAGGTCAAAAGACCAGGCATAAGAAAGGACTAGAAGGAGGATTAAAATGAATGTCTGTGATAAATGTCTATACTATTGAAAAACTAAATGATGCAGAAAGTGAAAAAGGAAAAAAAACGATGATCTCCTTATCTAGAGAAAGTCATTGTTAATCTTCTGTTGTATTTTTCTCCTCTGTATCCTTCTCCCCTTTTGAAGATGTAGGGGAGATTATCTTTTTTTCTATAATTTTGCATTCTCTATTTTCTACTTAATAGGGTGGTTTAATGCAGACTCTAGAGTTACACAGCCTGGGTTCAAATGCCAGCTTCCTCTTAGTATTTGTGTGACCTTGGTCAAGTTAGTAACTTTTCTAGTCCTTATTTTCTCATTTCTTTCCTTCCCCCTCCTTAAAAAAAAAAAGATTTATTTATTTATTTTAGAAAGAGAGAACAGGAGTGGGAGGGGCAGAGGGAGAGGGAGAGAGAATCTCACGCAAACTCCCACTCAGTGTGGAGACTGATGTGGGGCTCAGTCCCCCCACTATGAGATCATGACCATGAGATCACCACTTGAGCTGAAACCAGGAGTCAGATGCCCAACTGACTGCACCATCCAGGTATCTCAACTTTCTCATTTCTAAGAACAGGACAATGAAAGGACTTTTCTAATAGGAAGATGGAATGAGCTAAGGTGTGTGACGTTCTCATTTTGCATGGAATTTCTCAAAATTGATATCTACATATATATTTGTTTATTCACTTGCATGTTAGTCAAGTCTGTACGGATGATTGGGTAAAGATATCTGGGATAAAAATATTTGTATGGTTACTTGGCTTGTATTTCAGAATAGAATTTCCAGATGAGAATGCCTGACAAATTCAAACTTATCCCTTCAGGTACCTTCCCAACACTTCAAAGTCTACTTATTAAAAGCAGGGAACATTAAACTTAGAGAATTTGAATTTTATGGATTCTTTACAACTTCTATATTAATAATTATTTCACCTATGAAAGCAGATCTTCTCTTTCCAATCTGTATGTGTTTTATTTATTTTTCTTGTTTTATTTCAGTAACAACTTGAATACAATGTTGAATGGAACTTGTGAGAGTGGACAGAACATTTAGCATTCCCCATTAAATATGATCCCCTTTTCTTTTTAAGCTTTTAAAATATTTATTCTTTTGACAAAGAGAGACACAGCGAGAGAGGGAACAGCAGCAGGGGGAGTGGGAGAGGGAGAAGCAGACTCTCCCGCAGAGCAGGGAGCCCAATGCGGGCTTCAATCCCAGGACCCAGGATTATGACCCGAGCCAAAGGCAAATGCCCAACAACTGTGTCATCCAGGCACCCCTAAATATGATCTTAACTGAAAGTTCTTTTTTGTAAAGATTTTATTTATTTGGTTGACACACAGAAAGAGAGATTATAAATAGGCAGAGAGGCAGGCAGAGAGAGGAAGAAGCAGGCTCCCTGCTGAGCAGGGAGCCCAATGCGGGGCTTGATCCCAGGACCCTGAGATCATGACCTGAGCTGAAGGCAGAGGCTTTAACCCACTGAGCCACCCAGGCACCCCTGAAAGTTCTTTTCTTTAGAGAGAGAGAGCTCGTTAGGGTGGTGGGAGGGGTAGAGGGAGAGGAAAAGAGAGAATCTTAAGTCAGATGCTTAACTAACTGTGCCTCCCAGGCGCCCCTGAGATTTTATTTTTAAGTAATCTCTACCCCATCATGGGGCTTGAATTTACAACCCTGAGATCAAGAATCATATGTTCTACTGACTGAGCCAGCCAGGCTCCCCTTGATTGAATTTTAAATATGGAAATAATTTTACATTGTTGAGATAAACTACACTTGGTTTTATCACTCTTTTATTATATCCCTTAATGTTTAATATTCAGCATGCCAGTCTTTGAAGATTTTTGTATCTATGATCCCTATGTGTCTATGAAGGATATTAATCTGTAGTTTCTTTTTTCTTACAATGCTCCCCCCCCCTTTTTAAAGATCTTATTTATTTATTTGTCAGAGATAGAGGGAGAGAGTGCACAAGCAGGGGGAGCAGCAGATAGAGGAAGAAGCAGGCTCTCTGCTGAGCAAGGAGCCTGATGAGGGACTTGATCTCAATACCCTAGGATTATGACTTGAGCCGAAGGCAGACAGACACTTAACCGACTGAGCTACCCAGGTGTCCCCTTACAATATCTTCACCTAGTTTTGATTTTAGTGTAATACTACCCTCATAAAATGAGTTGGGATATGTTCCCTCCTTCTCTAGTTCCTGAGTTTGTTTAAAAGTGGGTAGTATTTCTTCATTAAATGTTTGATAGAATTCACCAGTAAAGTCTTGGAATTTTCTCATGAGAAAACTTTTAATTACAAATTCAACTGCTTTAATAGATACAAAATTATTTGGATCATTTATTTTGTATTAGTTTTGGTAATTTATGTCTTTCAGGAAAATTTTCCTTTTTAACTAAATTTCTCATGTTCATTGCCATAAATGTTTTCATAATATTCCCCCTTTTCCCTTTTTATATCTGTAGAATCATAGTGTTGTTTACTCTTTTATTGTTGATTTTGACAATTTGCATTTTATCTTCTTTTATCTGTGATCAGTCTATCTAGAGGTTTATCAATTTTATTTATCTTGTCCAGAACCCAAGTTTTGATTTTTCTTTATTCTTTGCCAATTTCTAGTTCACTAATTTCTGTTCTTATATTAATTTTTTCCTCTTATTACTTTTGTGTGACTCTTTTTCTAGCTTCTTAAGGTGGAAGCATAGATCACTGATTTTAAACTTCTTTTCTAATATAAACATTTAAACTTACACATTTCCTAAACATTGCTTTAGTTTATATCTTACAACTTTTTTTTAAACTTTAATGCCATATACTTGGTAATAAATGATCCAAAACAAATAAAGGCAGATACACATTATCCCCCAAAACTGATGCTGACTTAAATGTTAATATAAAACATCTGTTGCTATCTTAAGCCCACATAATAGCAAGAGAATTTGGTTTTTCTATTAAATTTAAAAAATTTTAATGTTCAATTTTTAAATTATTTAGAATCTTTAAAAATTCCAGTATAATTAACATACAGTATTATGTTAGTTTCAGGTGTATAATTGCATCCCACAACTTTTGATATGCTATGCTTTCAACATCACTCTGTTCAAAATATTTAAAAATCTTTCTTTTAGTTTCTTCTTTGAGCCATACTTTATTATATAGTATGTTTCTTAGTATTAAAATAATTGGATATTTCACATATTTCTTTTTGCAATCAATTTCTAATTGAGTTCCATTAGAGTTAGACCATGTACTCTTTATGATTTCAATTCTTCTGAATTTACTGAGACGTATTTTATATCCTAGCATATGATCTTTACCGATGAATGTTCCATGTCAATTTAAAAAACTGTATTCTACAGTTGTTAGATGTAGTGTCTATAAATGTTGGCTGAGCAATTTTGATTGATTTTGTTAATCATGTTATATATATTCTTCTGATTTTCTGACCCTTGTTCTATCAGTTACTGAATAAGGACTGTTGCAATCCCGTATAGCAAATGCTGGTTTTTCTATTTCTTTGGTTCTGTCAGTTTTTGCTTTATGTATTTAAAAGCCTTATTTATAAATGCATATACATTTAAAATCACTATGTCATCGTGATGAACTGACCTTTTGTCAATATGAAATGTCTGTCTTTATTTCTGATGATATGCCTTAACCTAAAGTCTTCTTTGATTGATATTAATATGGCCATTACTCCTTTTTTGTGACTACTACTAGCATTCTGTATCTTTTTCTGATTGTTTTATTTTTAACAAATCTATTTCTTAATATTAAAGTGGGTTTCTTGTGGATTACATGTAGTAGGGCTTTGCTTTTTTAAAAAAAAAATCTTGTTTGACAATCTCTGCTTATAATTGGAGTGTGCAGTCCATTTACATTTAATGTAACTATTGATATGCTTAAGTTTAAATCTGCCATTTTGCCATTTTTTTAGTTCTTTCTATTCTTTGTTATTATTTTTCCTCCTTTTTCTTTCTCTGGCTTAATGGGATATTTTTTAGTATTCTATCTTATGTTCTCTCTGTTGGCTTATTGACAAATAGCTCATTTCCAAAGATGACCCCCAGTGAAGCATAACTCCTGTGTGGATTCATTCCATTAGGGACAGGCTTGTGACTCATTTTAATCAGTAAAATGTGACTGAATCAATGCTCTGCCAGTTCTAGGCCTACATCTTAAGAAGTCTAGGAGTCTTCAGTTTTTGTGCCTTTGGGATCCTGAGCTACCATGTAATAAATATGACACCTGCATTGAAGAGTCAGCATGCTTCACTATTTTTCATTGGGTTATGCTTTTCATTTCCCTCCTTCTACTATTACAGTGGTTAAGAATACAGGCCCTGGGTTCCCATCAGCAGGATTCTAATCTTGGTCCACTCACTCTTTAGTTACATATCTTGGGCAAGTTTCTTAACCTACCTGCTACCTCAGTTTTCTTGTCTGTACAATAAGAATAGTAACATTAGCTTCTTTTTTTTTTTTTTAAAGATTTTATTTATTCATTTGACACAGAGAGAGAGAGAGAGATTACAAGTAGGCAGAGAGGCAGGCAGAGAGAGGGGAGTTAGGAGGAAGCAGGCTTCCTGCTGAGCAGAGAGCCCGATGTGGGCCTCGATCCCAGGACCCTGGGATCATGACCTGAGCCGAAGGCAGCGGCTTTAACCCACTGAGCCACCCAGGCACCCTAACATTAGCTTCTTTTTTTTTTTTTTTTTTTTAAAGATTTTATTTATTTATTTGACACAGAGAGAGAGATTACAAGTAGGCAGAGAGGCAGGCAGAGAGACAAGGAGAGGAGGAAGCAGGCTCCCTGCTGAGCAGAGAGCCCGATGCAGGCCTCGATCCCAGGACTCTGAGATCATGACCTGAGCCGAAAGCAGAGGCTTTAACCCACTGAGCCACCCAGGCGCCCTAACATTAGCTTCTTAACTGTTATTTTTTAAAAGTGTTTTTAAAGGTTTTTATTTATTTATTTGACAGAGAGAGAGAGAGAGATTACAAGTAGGCAGAAAGGCAGGCAGAGAGAGGAGGAAGCAGGCTCCCTGCCGAGCAGGAAGCCCGATGTAGGGCTCGATCCCAGGACCCTGAGATCATGACCTGAGCCAAAGGCAGAGGCTTTAACCCACTGAGCCACCCAGGAACCCCATTAACTGTTATTTTGATAGATCAATGAGATAATTTACATAAAGCACTTAACCCAATGCCTGGCATACAGTAGGTGCTCAATAATTGTTAGCTATATTATTGTTATTGCTACAAAATTTACAGGGTATAGGAGAGCAGAGATCTGTTTCCTACAGAAAGCCCATTTTATTTGGATTTTGAATAATATAATATTATTTATCCCATGTAATGATACATAGGATGTACCTTGGTTGTATAATCACATCACTAAATGTCAACGAGGGAGCTTTTTGCAAGGGACAGGGCTGCAGTGAATAGAAAAGTGCATGAAGGAATAGTGGGATCATAAAATGTCAGAAATGGAGCGTTCTTATTTTGAAGATGAGAAAACTGAGCCTGAGAAATCAGGTCAGTGAAATTTCCACTTCTTGCTAAAGCCTGTCACCCCTACCCCCACTCTTAGCTGAGGAAGTCTGTTTTCTTCTCTGACAGAGAACCTTCCAAGGTCAGAATAGAAATAGTTAAGTTATGAAACAATCTGCAAGTGGGAATTAATGATGTGGATGTTCCACTGGAAAATGTTAAAAAGAGGTGAGTTGGCCAGAAATAGAGGAAAGGCTCCTGCTCTGAGTGGGGGTTTATATGAGGTCCATGCTGTTCAAATGATCTCTGGCAAAGAATTCGTCTTTTTTTTTTTTTTTTAAAGATTTTATTTATTTGTTTGAGAGGAAGAGAGAGCATGAGAAGGGAGAGGTCAGAGGGAGAAGCCGACTCCCCGCCAAGCAAGGAGCCTAATGTGGGACTTGATTCTGGGACTCCAGGATCATGACCTGAGCCGAAGGCAGTTGCTTAGCCAACTGAGCCACCCAGGCGCCCCAAGAATTTGTTTTTTTCACTTCCATTCCATTTTGGACTAATATTTGGTAAAATACAATAAAAATAAATGATTAGAAAGATAAACTTAGAAAGCAAAGGCATACAAAATATAAGTCTAACTTTTTCTTTATTTTTAATCCAACACATAAGTCTAATCTGCCAAATTGCTACAAAAGTCACTAAATGCTACTCTCAGTTTCTTGACCCAGTTTGCTGTGGATCAGTAACAAGAAGTTTGCAAACTAAGCCTCGATTTCAGTGACCTCTTATAGTCCCAATATTCTGTGTTTTTATTTGAAGTCCAAATAGCTGTACTTTGAATTTACAGGGGAACTCCTCACCGACACATTAATTAATTAAGCAAATGCATTAATTAATTAAAACATGTTTATTTAAAACCTATTATATACAGGCTAAACATATGCTATATATAAAATTGAATCAGTACCAGTCCTCTTTCTCAATAGCTTACGGTTTGGTGGGGGAGCTAATGTTCATGTCTATGGTAAGGAAGAGCAGGTGGTAGGTGCCCTGAGAGCACTGTATATATGGTGCCAGGGACCCAGAGCAAGGAGATAACATTGGTGTCATTGGAAGGGTCAGGAGGGCGCTGGGGAGGACATAGCCTTGAAGTCATGGAAAGCCACATGTGAAAAGATTCAAGGCCAAGCCTGCTGGGAGGAATGAATAAGCCTCAAAACCTTGCCATAGTTCTTTTTCCTTCATGTTTAAAACATCTCTGTGAGGTTGAGAGATATCAGGAATCCCCACAGAGAGAGAAATTGAAGGACAAAGTTACAGTTGTGGTAAAAAGCATAGGTGGTCTTGAACAGGTTGTTATGGACTGTGTCTCCCCAAAATTCATATACTGAAACCCTACCTCCTAGGGGGACGGTGTTAGGAAGTGGGGCCTTTGGGAGGTGATTATGAGGTCATGAGGGTAGAGCCTTCAGAATGGGATTCAGGCCTTGATAAGAGTCATGAGGGAATTTGCTTCCTCTTTTTCTCTCTTCCTGCCATGTGAAGATACAATAGGAAATTGTCAGTCTGCAAGCCAGAAGAGGGCTCTCATCAGAACTCAATCATGCTGTCACCTTGATCTTGGACTTCTAGCCTTCAGAACTGTGAGAAATACATTTCTATTGTTTCTAAGCTACTCAGTCTATGGTATTTTGTTATACCAGTCCGAACTAAGACACATATCTATTGGACTACTCACGTCTTAGTTTTTTCATCTGTAAAATGGGTCTAATAATACTTACCTTATTAGGTTGTCCAAAGAACTAGAGATAATGTACATACATTATATTATTTTATGGATTTAACTCTAATCACATTATAAAGCACTGGTTCATTATCTGATACACAGTAAGAGTGCAACAAAGTGTGACAATTATTATGTTGTTAAAGAGCTGGCTCAGGACCATTTGGGGAGGAATAGCGCTGTGGTGAAGGTCTTGTTTGGGGAGGTGGAAATGGGTTTTTCCCAGCATTTCTTTCCACATTCTTTGGTAACTGTACTTCCCTTCCCTTTGGGGAACTGGCACTCCCCCCACCTCCATGCAAATCTCACTGGTCTGTCTAACTACTGGTCACAGAGATCATGTGTGAGCCAGATCTGGCCAATTGTACGGCCCTATTCCCTTAACCACAGTGGCTGGCTGAAGGATGGACACTGAGTTGCAAACTGAACCAATCAGAATTTTTCACTGAGGTTTGTATGGATGTGTGTTGGGAGAAAAAAAAAAAACATTTTCTAGAGAGAGAGAATGAGTGAGGGGGGGCAGAGGGAGAGGGAGAGAGAATCTCAAGCAGACTCTGAGCTGAGTGGGGAGCTTTATGTGGGACTCTGAGATCATGATCTCAGCTGAAACCAAGAGGTTTAACCCACTGCACCATCCAGGCGCCCCACTTTCAATATTTTTAAGCTAGGCTAATAACAGCTAGGTCTCACAAATAGCATAGCTTAGAAATGAAGAAAAGGGAAAGGGAGACATGTGTGAAAAAATCATTAGGTCTCTGAATTATACTTCAACTTTCCAGTTACTTGTATTAATACATTGTAATTTTTGGTCATTTGCAATCCTGACTAATGCAAGGACTAACTCAGGTTTCCAGATTCTGTTTCAGTGTGTTATTCTTTTTTTTTACTTCTTCTTCTCAATGTGTTATTCTTTAGGTCAGGGTTTTTTCAAGAGACATCCCCATGATCTCTTAATTAGTTGAGATTATTTAGGACAGATTCTGGGGTAAATTTGTTGAGCCAAGAGAGTAACAAACAAACATGCACCCTGCCCTATGAAAGCCTCACACCCAATCAGGTATGCAAAATACTAAAACATAACCAAGAAATTAAAGCAAACTCTGACAGACCAACTGACTTGAAGGGAGAAGACTGCCCATGATATTTGGGGGTACTCAGGGAGGAACCCTTGGGGAGGAGGCCGGGATTCGAGCTGGGTATTGAAGGACATTTCAGGAAAGCGTTGGAGAGAATTTCAAGAGAATTTCAAAAGAGAATTTCAAGAGAATTTCAAGAGAATTTCAATTTTCAAGTATGGATGTAGAGCCATGGGTGGGTGGGGCTGCATATCTACAAAGTCATCTCGCCCAAGACACCTAAGATGAAGGATAATCCTTATGCGGCAAGGAGATGGAGGGTGGAGGGTTTCTGTTGCAGGATAGTGGGAGGTCAGAGTAGAAAGGTAAAATGGCGCTTCATGCACTTCTTGCAAATTCTGTTATGGAGACTTCAAACTTATCCAGACACAGAAAGAGTAGTATAATGAGTCACCTGCAGACATTAGCCAGCTGCAACAATAATCAGTATTTTATCATCCTTGTTTTCTCTACCCACCTTACTCCTCTCATCATTTTCCTCCCTCCTCCACCAGAATATTTTAAAGCAAATCCCAGACATATCATCTTGTCCTTAAGTATTTCATTATTATATTTAAGAAGTAAGGACTTCTTTCCCTAATGTAAGCACAATAATATTATCATAACGTAAAAGAAGAATAATAATTTCTTAATATATTATTAAATTCTCAGTCACGTTCAATTTTTTCCAATTGCCTCCTTTGTACGGATGGTTTGTTTGAATCCGTATCTAAAGAAGGTCCACTTGGTTGTATCTCCAAAGTCTCCTGCTACCTGTAATAAATCCCACTACTCCTTTTAATAAGTACGTGTTCAAGGAAGCTGGTCCTTCATGCCATCGGATTATTCACATTCTGTATTTGGCTGATTATGTCATCATCGTGTGGTTCATTGTGCTTCTCTGTTCCCTGTGTTTCCTGGAAATTGGTAACACTGAGGTCTAGAGGCTTGATGAGATTCTGTTTCAGTTATTGTTATGTTTGGGGGGGGGCAAGAATACTTTGCAGGTGGTACAGAGTACTTCCTAACACAGCTCATTAAGAGACCCGTAATGGCTGGCGGTCCCCTTTTAGTAATGTTACTATTGATCAGGAAATTTTAGTAAAAAAAGCTGTTGTAGTTTTTTTATGTCTCTCTCTAGGATTCTGACCTGAGTCTGTGGGGGCTGGGCTGGTGGACAAATCTAATTCACAGACCAGACTGCACTCAGAATCACCCTTCCTTTGGGACCAGGGAGGCATTGTTACTGGGCCGAGCTCATGCCTGACCTTTCCGAGCTTCCCTTGGGTGGTAGAATTTCCCAGGAAGCTATTCAGGCAAATCAGGTTCCTGCTGGCCTGCCCACCAGTCTGTCAGACACTTCTGAATCTTTGAATGAAGTGAGGAGAGTCCAAAGAGATTTGTCAGGATGTGTGATATTAGATTTCTTTAGCAAGAATGCTTGTCACTTTGCCACTCTCCGATGAAAAAATTCCCACTGATTGTGTCTAAAAAATGCAAAATGAAATGAAGAATCAAGGCAATTTCACACAAAAATATTAAGCCACGGAAACTTACGGGGCAATGCAGGAGGGCTTTTCTTTTCCTTTATGGTCTTGAATTATCCAGCTTGCCCTTCAAACTGGATAATTTGATTATGTAGTCAGCTCCCTTGGGCAATTCAGCTTTGCCCCCTAGATGATTATGACCTCCCTCCCCTCTGTATGTGAAGATAATTGTGTCAGCTTCAGACTTTATAAACCTGTGGTAGAATTTGGATTACGGTAGGCTTTAAATAGAGGAAAATTGTGTTATCGACATTGATGAAAATGAAAATTTAGTTTTTAATTCATTTGTCTCAGCTGCTAACGAGAGTTTGGTTTTAGAAATTAAGAAACTCTACATATATCTTGGTCTTTTATATGATTCTGAGATCCTGTGCAAAGCACAAGGTAGTAGAAGCCAGTGCATCAGCTCTGCCTTCATTTTCCCTCATAATATCTTGTGTTTGGGGAAGTTTCGTGTCTGTGTGTGCCCTGGGGGCTTGTTCTGGGTCAGGTGATATGCCGACCTTCTCCTGGCTTGATTTCCCCTCTCAGGAAGGTTTCCTTTCCTCATAAAACATTTGTTTTGTTCCTAGACAGTATTAAAATGTTTGGAGAATACAAAGTATTTCACCTCTGGTTTTTTTGTTTTTTGTTTTTTTCTGCATCTTTTATAAAATGGGCTTCTCAAATGTATGTATTCCATCTTAGGCCTTCTTTCTTTTTCTCTGTCACTGGAAGCTGAGCTAGACACGCTCCCTGGGGGGGATCTTTATCTTATACATCATTGTTTCCCCAATTCTGAGCTCAGTGTCTGGTCCATGGCAGGTGTCCAGTGAACATTTACTGAATGAGTTAATGAGTGAAAATGAAGGGTGGCCCTCTTTCCAACCCCAAATTCCCCAAATAAGGCACCCTTGTTTATATTGGTATTACGAAACTCTCAATACTGATCAGAGCCCACTCCTTTTGCCTAGGAGACTCAGAGATTTATTTTTCTCAGCTAAATTATAAATGCTCAGCTAAATTCAAATCGCTAACTCCGATTTACAGGCAATATTAGAATCGGAACACTAGCCGAAGGCTCTTGGCTGGGAAAAACTTCTGAGGCTAAAGTCAAAGTCATTGACATTGTGTTCATTTCCTGTGGCTGCTATAGAAATCACCACAACTGGGTGGCTTAAAACAACAGAAATTTATTCTCTCCCAGTCTGGAGGCCAGAAGTCAGAAATGAAGGGTGCTGAAACCAGGGCATTGGCAGGACTTTGCTCCCTCCAGAGGCTGTGGGGAGAATCTGTTCCTTGCCTCTTCCGGCTTCTGGTGGCTCCCAGCACTGCTTATTTGCGGCCCTAACATCTTTATCACTCCAGTTTTGCAAGTGGGCGGACAGAAAAGAATGCAAAGTTTTAAGATAGAAATATGCCGTCCTGGGGCGCCCGGATGGCTCAGTTGGTGAAGCGTCCAACTCTTGCTTTCAGCTCAGGTCATGATCTCAGGGTTGTGAGATCAGGCCCCGTATCCATGCTCCATGCTCAGCGAGAAGTCTGCTTGGGATTCTCTCCCTCTTCCTCTGCCCCTCTCTGCATTCACGCACACTCTTTCTCTCTCTAAAATAAATAACTAAAATCTTAAAAAAACAAAACAAAACCCCAAACTGTTGTTTGTAGCAGAAACTACAACTGTCCACTAGCAGCCAAGTGCCCCCTATCTTTTCTTGTGTACACCCCCCTCCCTGAGTTTTAACAGGTAGTCACTACCATTCCCAGGAGGAGATGATGGTGCCCAGTTAGAAGCCATAGTGTTCAGTCTCTTTTCATGAAGGTACGGGGCTGAGCTCTCACTACTGGGTTGTGAGTGAAGTGACGTGGGCAACTTCTCCCATTTTCTTTTTCTTTTCTTCTTCTTTTTAAAAAATTTTATTTATTTATTTCAGACAGAGAAAGAGCAAGAGCGAGAGGGAGCACTAGCAGTGGGGAGGGGCAGAGGCAGAGGGAGAGAGAAAATCTTAAGCAGGCTCCATGCCCAGGGAGAGGGGAATTAGCTGCACGGTCTGAGTCCTTATTCTGGGTTCCTGTATCCATACAGGAACATACACATCCAGCAGGAACTGATACATACACAAGATTAGGAAAGAAGTTAATTTCTCATTTTCAACTATGGCCGTCTATTTGGTAAGACATGTTGGAAGGCAGATTCATATTGTTTTGCATAGCTCAACAATTTTTAAAAAACGATTCTCCTGTGTACTCCAAAGGAAAATAGTTTTCTCAAGTTGTGTCTGTGTAAATGACTCATTTCATCTCTTCTACACTGGGCTCACTTAATGCCTGGTTAGAAAGTTCTGTTCCTCTCTGAGTTGTTAGAGTGAACTTTTCATTAGTGAGTATGAATGTCCCATCACTCTGTGTCTGTCCTGCAATAGCCCTCAGGGGACTACTTATTAGAAACATGGAATTAATGTCTCCTAAGTGTGTTTAAATTCATAAAAATAACCTCTGGGACTCTGGCTGAAGACAGACTCTCCTGAACACTGTTGAAAACAAGCCACTTTTTCTTGTTTTATACAATGAAAAGATCAAAAATATTTTTTCAAAAGCAATTTCAATTATTGAGAAATTAAAAAATATAGAGTGAAAAGAAGAAAATAAAAAAGTTTCACAATCCTACCATCCAGTTAGCAACTTGGTATATACCCTTTCATTTCCTTTTCTATGAATTGATGCATATTTACTAAAATCAGACTGTATTGTATACAGTTTTATAATTTCTTCCTTAAAAGAAAAACAAAACAAAACAAATAAATAGAAAATTAAAATTAAAATTAAAAAAAAGAAAGAAAAACCAAAGAAAGAAAAACAAGACCCAACTAACCAACCAACCAAAAACCCCAAGTATTTTGGTAAACACCTGAATTCGACTGACTAAGGTGACCACCTTATATGAGACGTCAGACCGGGCTCTCACAGAGGGAGGGTGGACCTCCTATGGGGTGAATCCGGGACCACAGCCCAGCTATGTATGTTTGTGAGCAGCATGAGGTAGGGAGGAAGGAGCAGCGCTGACCCACCTACCACCTGTAGAAACATTGCTCTTGATCTACAGGCATGAGAATTCCCTCAGCCTCTTGTAGGACTCTATTCAACTCTGGATTGCAAGCTATTTCTTTATTCTTTCTCTTTGATTATGGTGATGAAAGACTTGTTTGCCTAGTTCATTCAAAATAAGAATCTGATATTGTTCCTCTGCTTCTTACAGCTTTTCCTTTTGAAAAAGCAAGAGGACGAGGATGTAGCTGATGCCCCGAGTATTTATAGCATGTGAGGCATAGTGTGAGCACATCGCACAATAACACTTAAACCCACGAAAACTTACGGGGTAGATAGTGCTAGCCCCTTATAACTATTCTAATGTTTTCCATGTTAGAAACTGGAGGCTCAGAGAGACTAAGGAACTTTCCCAGATTATTGGAGCTAGCAAGTGTCAGTGCTGACATTTCAACCCAGTCCCTTATTGTCTTCCAGACTGAGACAAATTTACTTTTGCATCTTATTCTTGAAACACCCAAACTTCATTAAATCTAGGATACCATAGGTTGTAAGACATATCAGTATTTCATGTTCCAATAACACAGAAACGTGCTACTAAGTGTACCTGTGAGATGCAGCTCAGTTTCTGAGAAGTGACAACCTGAAAAGTATGTCTTAGAATCGATGAAATATGATAAAATTGTGGAACCATCTCTTATCGAAATAAGTGGCTAATGATGTGTAACCCACTGCATGGGCTGTGCTGACCACGTGACTTCTCGGCAGATCACGTATATTCTCGGGGTGAGCTCTAGCAGGCAGGGCTGTACACAATTTTCAGCTCTCTCTCAGAAATAGTGGTTATGTGGTTGGATTTGCTGCTGCAGTTGGATAAGTCATTATTATTCCTGCCAATGGTCCCAGAAGCTTGAGAGTACCAAGCTGCCTACAGCTACTTGAAAATAATAGAAAAAGGAGAATAGGAGAATAATGGATGAGGTGTAGGCAGCACTTTGTATCTGCAATGCTGAATGTGGGACATACACATCCAGCGGTTCTTTCCCTGCGATGATGTATTGAACACCTACAATAGCAACATTTTGTAATTTCTAGGAAACATCAGCCGAAAAATTATAACTGAAGGAGGAAATTAAATCAGTCCGGCAGAATTATTCCAGGAGTGAAGAACAAGACTGGCAGAGGAGTGAGCACTGAGCCTGGAGAAAATCCCGCAGTGAGGAGGGATAGAAAGAAGAAAAGGGGGGGGGGGAGAAACAGCCACAAAAGGGAGAAATCACAGAAGTCCAAAAAGGGCAGAGTTTCTTAAAGGCAGAGGTGGTCACTGGGGATCAAATGCTCGTCGACACATGACTGTGTGGTGGTCAGGGAGTTACTAGATCTCAGGCCTCTGGAGAGAATTGGAAGGCAGAGAAAACCCCTCGCCCTTCATTATTTCATCAGAAATACTACAGAGGTAAAGGTGGGATGCTCTTCCCACACCTGGCTGGGCAGATCCATGCGGTATCTGTTCTCATCCTCCCTTGGACATCTGAGCTCACTTTCGGAAAGGCTCCCCTGACTGAGACCAGGACCCTTCACCATCTGATTCCCTCCTACCCCTCCTGCTACATGTTCTCGACCCGATATGATTCTTTTTCTGTTCCTTCCACTTTCAATGTTGAGTTTCCTCCTGATTTCATCCTTAGCCCTATTCTCTTCCCCTTCCTTGTACGTGCTGTCTTTGGAAAATCTCATTTATACCCTATTTGTTCTTGATGCTCCAAGCCTCTTACTCAGTTTCTGACTCAGCTTCCCTCCCTTCCAACCTTCCATTCTTCCTTCCTTCCTTCCATCAGTTCTTCTTTTTGATAAATTCCATAGCCTACCATGGGCAGGTATGCATGGCCCAGGAGAATGTACTTTAGGTACTCATTTTGCCTTCAGCATGGTCTTATTTTTTCTGCCCTCATTTCCCCTCTCACTCTCTAAAATCTCTTACTTGAACTTCTGTAGTTTTCCTGTCTTTTGTCGTGTTTCACTTTAGTTTTTTCCCCAGTGTGAGCTCCTTGAAGGCACATCAGATCA
Organism: Ailurus styani; assembly: GCA_002007465.1. Lineage (NCBI taxonomy): Eukaryota > Metazoa > Chordata > Mammalia > Carnivora > Ailuridae > Ailurus > Ailurus styani. The sequence goes on from LNAC01001633.1 coordinate 76,622, forward strand.
AGTGGATGAAAATCCTTCAATGTCTCACCAGTGCCTACAGGTTAAAACAGAAATGCCTTTCCCCATGATACAAGTCCCTTTGTGATCTGGCCTCTGTGTCCTTATCTGACCTCTTTTGTACTCATGTCTATTCATTCATTTAGGTTACACGTAAAAAAAAAAATCAAGTTCTTTCTTTTTGAGGTCAGTTTAGAAATATTATGACTCTTTTCGTGAATCTAGCAAATCTCAACATTTTAAATGGAGGCTTTGATTAGTATTTTGTTTCATTTACAGCTGTAAACTTTTATATATTTGAAACTGCAATTATGAACAATAAATATGTTGATTCCCTTGTAGAGTACTCCAGATATCTGGCTGTTAAACCTTCCTAAATGTTCAGTTCCTATCAACCTGATAAATAAACATACATATAGCCAGCCTTAATTCTTAATTGTATATAATGCTGATGTGATGTACAAACTTCATGAAATTTCAGTTTAAAATTGTAAGTCTAGGGGCACCCGGCAGGCTTAGTTGGAAATGCATGAGATTCTTGATCTCAAGGTTGTGAGTTCAAGCCCCACATTTGGTGTAGATTACTTAAATAAATAAATAAACTTTAAAAAAGCTCAAAGAAATACAACTCTCTTAAAAAATTGTTAAGTCTAAGTTAATCCAGTTATATGTGTTAAATAGGAATTGCAAAGTTGACAAATAACTAAAAGGCCAAATTCTTTGAAGTATTTTGAGTACTGCACTATCAGTAGATACATATTCTTTAATATCAAGATATTAGTAGTATAAGTTTCATTCTCTCAAATATTGCTTTACTTAATTCTAAATCCTCCTGAAGTTATATACGCTTACCCACTAAACAATTGTCTATGGTTAGGGATTGCCTTCCCAAGATAATTTCATGTAACATAATTCATGTCTGTAACATGGCAGGAACCTGGCCCTAGCCTAGTTCCTTTGTCAAGGACTCCAAAACTTAAAGAAGGTAGCCACATAATTCCCATATCCTTTAGATCCAAGTTATTACTAAGTCTTCTGTTCAAGTGTATATAAACCTATATTCGTTGATTGGATTTTGCGTGGTAATCTTTTCTCCTAGCTCCACAGCCCCTCCAATATGACAGGATTCTGCATTTCCCACCCATAGGCTTCTTGTCTGGGAAAAGCAGACAATTCGTGCAGATATAAAAATCATTTGCAACTTAATTCTGCATTCCTCTCAATGGGAGAGTCACAACTTCCAAGCCGTTCCACTGTTACCTGGGTCACGTAGTATGTACACAGTAAATGTTGGGCTGGTTAACGCCACGACTGAGTGTGTGAATGGATATCCGGTAACAGAAGAATTTTCATAACTGCTACTTATTTTCTCTCCCTCCAAAGATGGCACAAGAGGCCTGAGCTTTGCAAACAGACAGTCCTGGGTGCACAGTTCTGACACGACTATGTGAAATGAGCTTCCATTCCTCATCTGTCAGACAGAATAGCAGCATCATTCCAGGGTTGTTGAAGATTAAATTATACGTAGAAATACATACATACTTATATGTGTGTTATAAACAAAATTGTGTTTCTTTTTTTTTTTTAAAGATTTTATTTATTTATTTGACACAGAGAGAGAGATCACAAATAGGCAGAGAGGCAGGCAGAGAGAGAGGAGAGAGGAGGAAGCAGGCTCCCTGCCGAGCAGAGAGCCCGATATGGGCCTCGATCCCAGGACCCTGAGATCATGACCAGAGCCGAAGGCAGAGGCTTTAACCCACTGAGCCACCCAGGTGCCCCAAAATTGTGTTTCTCCAGATTTCATATGCTCAAGCCCTAACCCCCATTCCTTCAGAGTGTGACCCTATTTGGAGAGAGGGCTGTTAAAGAGGTAATTAAGTTCAAGTGAAGCTGTTAGAGTGGCCCTAATCCATTGTGACTGGTGTCCTTAGCGGAGGTTAAGACACAGACAGAGACCTCAGGGGCATGCTTGCACAGAGGGACAGCCCTGTGAAGGGGCGGTGAGAGGGCAGCCAAGTAGAGAGGCCTCAGAGGAACCCACCCCTGCTGGCACTTTGACCTTGGACTTCCAGCCTCCAGAACTGGGAGGAAAAAACTTCCCTTGTTTAAGCCCCACCCATTCTGTGGTACTTTGTTATGGCCTCTGAGGCAGACAAATATATGTCTATATATCCACATATTGCTTAGCACAGGGTTTGGCTTAATAAATGGCAGCCATTTTTGATAACTCCTCAACTTTCTTAATGAAGCCGTAAAAAAATGAAGGTTGTCCCACAAGTCACATGCGAACCGTTCATTGTTTGCTGGGTTCCATGTGCGCTGGAGGCATTCCCTTGTTCCTTGTCTGCCTCAGCTCCAGCATCTGTGGCTGCGAGCCTTTCCTGGTCTTCGGGCAGGTATCTTCAGGAGGTTCAGGCTCCTCCCCTGAAATCCGTCCCGGACTGTTCCCCAGGCACTGCCATCATCTGGCTAGGTAAGCACCTCATCAAACTGGGCCTTGTTCACGATGGGTCCTGGGTACCCAGCAGGGTGTGTCAGGGAATTTAATTAAATGAACTGTGCAGTAGGTTCACGGAGAGTGTAGGTGTAGAGAGTATTTACTCTGTCTTGTTAACCACTGCAATGATAACGTTGTGGGTTAAGGGTTAAGGCCCCTCTTCCAAGTTCATTCTCAAACCTTTTCCCAGGGGTCTCCTCTGGAGCTTTCCAGCATGGCAGTGAGCTCGGGCCCTTCTTAGCTTCTCCAAAGGATAAGACGCAGCCTGTTTCACTTGCCACAGAGGCCTGGTCACATCTGGGCCTGCACAGTGCTTGTTTCACTGACTTGTAAATGATAGATACTGCTTCTCATCATAAAGGTTCTAGAACATCCCTTGTTTTCCAGAAGCTCGATCAATTAGCAGGGTCGGAGCAATATTTCCTGTGCTATTGTTTCTGTTGATAATAGGGGCAGCACATTTGACTCAGGAAGAGAGATTCTAGCTGTCATTGTACACTTTATTCCCTTGTGTGGGACAGGGCAGGATGCTTACACTTTGTTCTCCCAGAAGGTCATCTTGAACTTTATATGTGCCCTGAACTTTCCCTCCAACCAAGCAACAACAACACAGCTTCTTGGCTGTATCTTATTTGCTTTTAGCAACAGCAAGGGGCGAGCCATTGCAGTACAGAAATAACCGAGATGTCTTTTGTTTCTTTGGCAACTGTTAAGATCACTCTTGGCTTTCTTTATTTGATGAGAAGATAGTGAAGAAAAAAAGATAACGGTTATCTTCACTCAGGATGTAGGTATTTTTACAAAGCAATCTTATGGTCGAAAATAATTTGAGAATACATTAGAAAAATATAAAGGAAAAATATAAGGAAAAGGGAAGAACAGAATTGCTGTAATAAATTGTAAAACATCATAATTGCCATAAGGGAAAAATCTACAGTATAATTAAATGAGTCATTATCAGAGTGTTTTTCATAATTAAAAAAATTATTTTATGAGTGCTACCACTATGAAAATAGTTGGTAGGACTATAGTGGATGAAATATAATCCTTTCCTGTATTTTTCTTTCTTACATGGTATTATACTGGCTTACTATTATTTTGCTTTCCACACTCACATACACACTTCAAGAATTAAGTACTACCTGAAAACAGAAGAAAAACAAAGGCATATCAAGTATGTGTACAGCTTCTTGATGTCTATTTATTTCAATATTAATGTGGTGTCAATGAATTCAGCAGATTATATGCTAACAGATAATGGTAATTTTCATCAGCTAGGGTAAGTAATCAATTCTTAATTCCAATTTGGAATAAATACTAATCTGGTTTGGTAATCAACCGGGCACTTTGTTTTGCAAAAAGGGGGAGTCAAATGTTACCCATAAAGGTATCACTAGGTGAAGAAAACCTAGCCATCCACCAAACTCCACTCTCTCGTTCTTCATCAGAACTAGCATGGTAGTGGGATCTTGGCTGCATTTCCAGGGACTGCATGTCCCCGATCCCCTCCCAACATTGTGGCAAAGTGTGACCACGTGACTCAGCATTCAGCAGTGGAATATATATGGAAATTTGGGAACAATTTCCAATTCACTTGCCTAGGAGGAGATCTCTGGCCTTGAACTCGACTCATTCCCTCTTTCTTGCAGTCTAGCTTAGCTACACCTCAGACAAACTTGCAAGCCATGTGTTGAAGAATGAACGCGTCAACCATCCTGGAATTCCCCAGATGGACTCTTAGATGAGCAAGACCTAAAGACAATCAGTCATTGAGTGCTTTTCCCCCTTCCTCTAAATATGTTGTCTTTTAGTATCTTCCTCTAATACCACTGCTTGAGGTTGAGACTGTCGCACTTTTTATCCAGGTGCGTGTTTTGGGTTCCTACTGGGCACAACTTCCTTGGCACTTTTCTCTTCAACAACACCCCCCCCGCCCCCCGCCGCTGCCCTTGACAGCTGAGTGAGTTCTGTAAATGACAACCTGATGTGGTCACTTCCCAGCTAAGGACCATGGCATTTGCTCAGCCTGGAGGCATGCCTCTCCCCTCTAGCCTGGAAAGCGCTCCTCCACTGAAGCTTTTCTAGGTAAGAAATGAATTTTAAAGAAAAACCGTGCCACCATATCATTTTATTCTCGAAATTAAATACATTTTCTTAAAGAACCACAATACCATTGTCACATTTATTAAAATTAATAAGAATTCCTTAATATTATCTGGTAGCCAGTCCATATTAGATTTTCTGGTCTTTCCTAAAATGTATTTTTTAAAAGATTCTATTTATTTATTTATCAGAGAGAGAGCACAAGCAGGGGGAGCAGCAGGTAGAGGGAGAAGCAGGCTGTCCACTGAGCAAGAAGCAGCATGCAGTCCCAGGACCCCAAGATCATGACCTGAGCTGAAGACAGATGGTTAACTGGCTGAGACACCCAGGTGTCCCTCCTAAAATGTGTTTTTACAGTTAGGTTTTTCAAATTACTATCCAAAATCCTCCATTGTATTTGATTTTTTTGTCTCTTACATGTTGTTTTTCCTCTGTCGGTGTTCATCTCCCATTCCCTACTTTCATTGATTTTTTTTTCTAAAACCAGGTCATTTGTCCTATCTGATAAATATACCCCAGATTTGTCGGATTTCTTTGTTGTGGTGTCATGTAACTTATTCTATATCAGATCTTTTAGCAGACATTTTGGTTTGGCCAAGAGAACAAGCTGTGAATTCTAGTTCTAGTACTGACCGTGTTACTTTGGATATGTTGCTTCTGTGACACCCCTGCCCCCCCACCCCCAGCATGCCTTCATTTTTCTGTTTGAAAACTGGGGATGACAGAAATCTGTTCTATCTTTAGGACATCACGAAAATGAAATGCCATGTTCCACAAGGTAAGAATGAAGGTTCTTGGAAAGAAAGCACTATATAAGAATGGTCGGACAAACGTTTCTTGGGTGGTGGCCATAACAGTGAATTTAGAACTACAAAATCTTTTGTGACTTGTGGGAGAAGGCATGAATTCACTGGATGTGGAGATCAATATTCTCTTACCGTCTGCATATATATCAAGGTTTCTGGATCTAAATGGTAAAGGAGTGGTGGAAAGAAGCAATACAATTCAATTAGAAGTGTCACATCACATTAAGCTTATTCTGTCTTCTTCATTACTACTTCCAATAACCATGAGTACTATCACAGATCTAGTGGTTTCTTTACTCCCAATGGTGTGATAACAGCAAAATGGGAGGAAAAGAATATTCAGTACGGGAAACTGTATTGCATGGGGTGATGTTATGATGTCTGAAGAGACCATGGGCGGCCTCTCAGCTTGCATTGACAGACCCCAAAATCTCAAGTTATAGATTGTTAGCCAATCTACAGATGCTACCCTGGTGACCTCCTTGCCACCCACCTGCCAGCCGCCACTTCTCTTTATAAACCAAATTCCTGAGGTGGTCCGATGCAGGACACCCTCCCTTGTTCCACGCAAGTCCTTTACTAGGCATCTCTTGCCCTAAGTGAATGGGGAAGCTCTTAGTTACAAGACAGCTGGTCGTCATGTCCTCTGTTGGGTTGGGACACCATGGCCAAAGTTTGGGAGACTGAAAAGTAATTTCAATATTGAGAACCTAAGGGAAAGCACTGGTGATCTGAAGTTTGCCCCATGTTCTGGCAGGACTGCCTGCAAACCCTGGCTACCCCTCCAAGTGCCAGATACTGCGTGGTGTCATTTAAGCAAGCACCTCTGGAGTCCTCAATCAGCCTTTGCTAAGGACCTATCTGAATGGAACATGATACTGGGCAAGGAAGGTTTTTATTTAGTGTAGTAGGTTATGGGGTGTCCTTCCAAAAGATACATCTACCCAAAACCTCAGAATGTGTATGACCCTATTTGGAATACGGGGCCTTTGCAGATGGAATCAAGGTAGGAACCGGGAGATGAAATCGCTCTGCTTTAGGGTGGGCTCTAAATTCAATGAGCCTCTTTAAATGAGGCAGAAAAGGGGGATACAGGGAGACACAAGGCCAAGGCCAGGTGAAGACAGAGGCAGAGATGGGAGTGATGCCACCAGGAGCCAAGGACTGCCTTGAAGCAGTAGAAGCTGACAGAGGCAGGGAGGGATTCTCCCCAGAGCCTTTGGAGGGAGGGCAACCCTGGTGACCCCTTGATTTCAGACTCTGGGCCTCCAGAACAGTGAGAGGATACATTTCTGTTGTGGTAAGCCACCAAGTTTGTGGGAAGTTGCTATAGCTGCTCTCAGAGGCCAACACACTTGACCTACGTGAAGACTTCAGCCTTTTCCTGCCCTTACACCCCTTGCAAGGACTTCAGTTGGAAAAATTATTTCCCTGCTTGGGTAAACCCCAAATCATACTTTTTTGCAGACAGAAGCTGATAGTTCTTGGAATGGCTGAGGTTTTAGAAAGAAGCAGTAGAGAGATTATAGAATTGGCCATCTGGCCAGTTAGAAGGGACCTCGGAGGTTTGCAGTATCCTGGTGAGGCCACCTGGGTGAGACTACCTGGTCCAAAATTACGTTCTCAGGTTTGCAGATCCAGAAACATTTATCTTATTAGTGTGCCTAGGGTGGAATATATTCTTAAGGGATAAGTTGCAGAGAATTATAAACTAAAAAGATGGCTGGTAATTTAAGAGAGGAGACATAACTCGTAGGGATGGAAATGCTCCTATACGTCGTTTAAGACTCTTCCTTTCTAGATTTAGAGTATTAGACAAACTAAATTATTCATTAGGAAATCGCTTGCTGGAAGAGTAACTCATCCACACCCATGCTCTCCTCCCCTTCTTTGGCCTGGGTTCCTGTCAGGATTTCTTGCCACCAGAATGTGAGCAAAAGCAAGGAATTACCTCCGGCCAAGAGTTGGTGTACTTTCTCTACCCTCTCCTGCCCTGTCCCCTCCCCCTCTCAGTGGACAGTACTCTAAGGACTTAGGGGAGGTCACAATATTAAGTGGTCTCTGAATGACCGTGGAGCAGAGCCTACCTGTGCCCCAACCGCCTGTCATTGGAATGTGACCCGACAGAGACATAAACATTTAAAACTAATGCAATTTCAGGGTTATCCATTACACAACATAACTTACACTAAGAAATACATTTGGTGAGCATGAAATGAGAGTGAAGGGATTTGGGCAGTCTAGGGAATGTTGTGTCCAGATGGTGGTAAATCTGATGAACTGTTCCTCTTTCACCATGGAGTCGGTTTTCCAGAAACTGGTGTACTTATGTTCTCAAAGCTAAAGGCTCTCAACCTATAAAGTACTGGTTTATTTTTATAAACACTGACAATTCTTGCTCTGTGGGGCTTGGATTTTTCCAGCCTCCATGCTGAGTACCCTTGTTCTGCTAAACATCCTCATCACGGAGGGGTTTAAGCTCAAGTCACATCCCACCATGCTCCCTGTGTCCGGTCAGTTGGATTAGATTTGGAGAGTCTCAAATTTTCTCTCTCTTTTTCAGATTTTTATTTATTTAAGAGAGAGAGAGAGAGAGAGAGAGAGAGAGAGGGTGCAAAAGAGAGAGCACAAGTGGCAGAGAGGGAGAAGGAGGATCCCTGCCAAGCAGGGAGCCTGAGGCAGGGCTCGATCCCAGGGTCCTGGGGTCATGACCTGAGCTGAAGGCAGCTGCTTAACCGACTGAGGCTCCCAGGCGCCCCTCAAATTTTTTCTTTTGAGCTATATTTTCAGATAAGTGATCTTAACATTTATATATTATCATGTATATGACTTTTTAAAAATTTCTTTTTATTTATAAAATTAGTGCACAACATGGTAAAGGCAAAACAGAAAAAATAAAAAGTGGGGCGTCTGGGTGGCTCAGTCCTCCCCTCCCCCACCCACACTAGTGTGCTCTCTCCCTCTTTCACTGTCTGAAATAAATAAATAAAATCTAAAATAAAATGAAAGGTAAGTCTCCTTTTCTTCTTCCCACCTATCCCCAAAGGTAAATTGTGATAATAGTATCTTGTTTATCCTTCTAAAAATCTTGAATGCATAAACACACACACACACCATTTGCTATATATATAAAATTAAAAAATACAAATAAATGGTATTTCTCTATTTTTTACCTTGCTCTTTGCACTTTTTATTCAATAATACATCTTGGATATTCTTGAAAGATCAGAGATGAGTAAACCTATTTCCTGCCTCTGGGAGTATGGCAGGGGGCAGATAAATCAGGAGCGTGAATGACCTAAAATCTGGAGTATATGATTAGTACCATTTGAGACAGAAGCACAGTGTGCTATGCTATTTAAAAGGGTGAAGTAGGGGCATCTGGGTGGATCATATGGGTAAGCGTCTACCTTCACCTCGGGTCATGATTTCAGGGTCTTGAGATCGAGTTCCACGTCAGGATCCCTGATCAATGGGGAGCCTGCTTCCCCCTCTCTCTCTGCCTGCCTCTCTGCTTACTTGTGATCTCTCTCTATCAAATAAATAAATAAAATTTTTTAAAAAAAGGACAAAGTAATTACACAAGGGTTTTTTTGGGTGTGCATATATGGAAAAAAATCCCTTTTTTTTTTTAAAGATTTTATTTATTCATTTGACACAGAGAGAGATTACAAGTAGGCAGAGAGGCAGGCAGAGAGAGAGGAGAGAGGAGGAAGCAGGCTCCCTGCTGAGCAGGGAGCCCGATGCGGGCCTCGATCCCAGGACCCTGGGATCATGACCTGAGCCGAAGGCAGTGGCTTTAACCCACTGAGCCACCCAGGCGCCCTGGAAAAAAATCCCTTTTAGTGATTGGGTTCTTTCCATGTGCCAGGCACTGTACCCAGTGCTTTACGTACAGTATTTCTTGAAGTCACAAATACCTCAGTGAGGTAGGTATTGTCATATTGTCCCCATTTAACAGATCAGAACATGGATGCTCAGAGTGGCAACTTAGCTTATTGAAGTTCACATTGCTAGCAAGCGGCTTAACAGCGATTTCAACTTCAAAGCCCATGCACACTTTCCAGTTCATTTGCCTCTCAACAAAAATTCAGAGTGACTTATTCTAACAGTGCTCAAACTGCGGAGTCATGACCTGGAACCATTACAAGTCAGTTGACAGGTCTTTCCCTTCTGTGATCAACTCTTAGTTCATTTGGACAAGGAAGCTCTTCTGTCTTGTAGAGAAGAGGTGGCTATGTAGCTTCAGGCAAGAGCTCGAGCAAACGTGTGTTTCAGTTTCTTTAGCTTTAATATGGAGAAGTGATAATGAATGTCCTCCAAGGGTTATGAGATTTCAATGTGTTAATGCATGTAAAGCATTTAAAGAGTGCCAGACCCGCAGTGAGTGCACGTTGGTACTATGACTCTGAGTAAAGGTGTCTGTGGATTGGAGAACAGGAAGGAAAGTAGGGATGGGGTGAGGCCACAAAAGGGAGGCTGAATGGAAGGGTCAACCTCTGAGAGGGCCTTGAGGCCAACATGGACACACGAGGCAGAAAATATGGACAGCTGGCAGGAAAGGAGGCAGAAACCCGGGAGGAAATCTCCCTATCCCATGCCCTCCACCCCACACACTGTATCCCCCACCTCCAAGTTTTGGAGGTGAAGAGAAGGCAAAAGGTGCAGATCCATTGGGAAGTCCCACCTCAGTCTCTTGATGGATCAGAGTCAAGGGAGGAAGGTGTGCCCGTTGTTGCTGGGGAGTCACCCCAAGGGCACCTGGGAGTAATGTGGGGCATTACGTAGGAGAGAAGAGCTCCAACATGCACCAGTAAGTCATCGGTGCTTTCAGTAAATGACACCTTGCTTTAACTTCTCCACATACACTTACCTTTTCCAGCCTATCCCCATGGCACCGTGCTGGAGGGGGTGGGTAGCACCCAGCCCTGGAGGGCACAAGCCCTGGGGCAGTGGTGACTGCAATAGCCCTTTTCCCTTGGCCACCCTGGTGCGGAGTTCCATCCGTTCCTGGATGAGGAGCAGAGCTGATGCGAGAACTTGACATTTGTCCTTTTCTCACCTGCCTGTCTGTCTTGTTCCTTAACTCGGCTCTGGAGAGAGGCAGTTGGAGACTAGTATCAGAACCTACTTTGGCCCTTGATTATAGTTTATTCTAAATGGCACAGAGGCCCTTTCCCACAAGTGGATTTGATCCCTTTCAACAGCTTGGTGAGGAGGTTCCAGAAGGAAAGTAATGGTCATTGGTAAGGTCAGGTGTGGCCATGCATATTCCCAGAAGGTCTGAGAAGTCATTTTATTGGAAAATTTTTCATAGTTGAGAGTGTGCTCCTAAGCTTTGGAAGTGCAGAAACCTCACTCATCAGCCCATGAGTTATGGAGAGTGGAACGTTCCTCAGGGGTGGAGTCGCATGAACTGAACCCAGAGAAGGATGGAGAAAGAAAAGTGGCTGCTGGTTTATTATTACTAAAAGGGCCAAGAGGGGCCAAATACCGGCAGCCTATGGCTACTAGCAAAGGCAGCTACATGGAAAGTTGAATTCTGTACAAAGTTGCTTAGTGACTGCAGAAATTAGAATGAGGGGAGTTAGTTCTGTAATTCAGATGTTTAATAGCGCCAGGCTACGATAACCTGATGAGTTCCTCTCCACAATAAGAGATACTTGCCATCCTGCCCAGAAAGCATTGTAAGGTGTGACCATGGCTCTCCATTGGCCCCGGCCGAGGGGCTGTTGCCAATGTTTGCCTCTGACATTCTACTTAAAAAAAAAAAAA